>APFE031615056.1:8081-20356 GCA_000404065.3 Pinus taeda
TAATGTTCTATCTGCACTTTACTTTATGTACATGTGATTGCTAATCGGTGGAATATAATAAGAAAAAGAAGTAAACTGTTATAAGCATAGAACATACCATAACTTAACAAATTTTTCATCTCTTTAGCCACAACCTTCCTCACGCATTTCCAATTTTCCATCATATACGAAACTAGAATGGAATTGTTAACCAACTTCAAACAATTTGGTTCCACTCACATTTTAGATCACATTCATGAGTGAAGGCTTCGTCATCGGTTGGCCAAAACTTATGTTCCCGGTCTATTGCTAGAAGAATGGTTTACTAAATCTTTGTTGGCACCCATAACATAAGATGTGGCCAAAGGTGGAGTCGTGACTGAAGAGCAAGTGATTTCTCATGTGCAATATTTGAATCTGGTTTATACCCAATATGGCACGCTCTATGATAAGATATTGATTGCTCCAAGACCTTTGAATATTGTTCCTCCTCCACCTAGTAAATAATATCATGCTATTGATGGCATTTCATTATTGGTTCTACTAGCTCGCATATGGAAAGTAAACCATCTAGTATTTCTCCACCCGCATCTACTCAAAACCCTCAATTCCATCCTCCTACGGCCTCTGCTTCTGAGATAAATTTCATTTCAACTGATAAAGGCAAGTCACAACAGCAACCTGGAAGAAGAATAAAGGAAAAGGTAAGAAAAAGAAAGATCCCTCTCCACAAGATAAACAAACAAATCGGTCTTCTAATGAGAAACGAAAGCCTCAATATCCTTGCTTGATTTACAGCAAGGAACAATTTTGACGTTCTTGTCCTCACCACGCTGAAGTGAATCAATTTCTTAAGTCCTCCACTTCTCCCATATTGTTTACCAACATGTTTCCTAATCAAGAGACTCATATGGTTGCTTGGGACCCATCTTCCTCTAACACGGTTTTGATGCTTTCCTCCTCAAAGTTGAGATCGGATGTTTTGGTAGCTACTTCTAACAAGGATTATGGTAGTGTGAATCCATCAAATGGTCAAGCTATTGATCAACCTATCAGTTCAACACCATCTCATGAGATCCCACTCCACAGTCGATTCCTATCGAAATGACTATTAAACCTCCAAAGGGAATTATTCATAAGTCATATTTCAACCCTAGTGCAAGATCCACTCAAAATTATAACGTAGTTAAAGACTTGGCTCAATCTCCATTAGCTATGTCTATTCTTGAGGTGTTGTAAAACTTCATCGCTCAAAATAAGGCTTTACTTTTAACTATCGGATGTGTGGATCCATTGGATTCCAACCTTGTTGTTTTCTCTCATGAAAATTATACCCCTCGGCTTCCAGCTCAATTAGCTTTTATAATCCAAGTCATCATCTATGGTAAGAATATTCATCATTCTATGATGGACGAGGGAGCCTCAACTTGTATTATGTCCATGTCTTGTTGGAAGTTGATTGGTTCTCCTCAACTGAGTCAGTCACACCTACCACATTGAAATCCTTTGACAGGAGAATAGATAAACCTTCTGGGATTTTGAACTCCCTACAAGTTGAATTATGGGGAAAAATTGTGTCCTTAGAAGTCAAATTTATTGACAAACCTCTTGATTACAATCTTCTATTGGGACGTACATGGTTTTATGCCATGGCTGCTATCGTTTCAAATTACTTTCGTACGATCACCTTTCCTCATAAAGGCGGGATTGTAGCCATGGACCAACTCACCCTTTTTGCCTTTGATTCACATATTACTATAAGTGTCCCTCTTGTAGGGGAAACTCTACAGTCATATCAACATGTTGGAGTTGGATTGTTGAAGGATTCTTCAATTATGGGAACCTTTTCACTCCCTCCTCCTCTCCTTCCTAACATCTCATCTTTAGTAGCCTATATCAACATGATATCATATTCTACTATCCTAGTTGATTCATGGATTGTTCCAGATGAAACTGACATCCAAAGATTTGGTGAACAAATTTCGCTAAGCCCCATTGAGCTAGATTATAAAGTTATTTATTCAGCTTGTGTGGTTTATTTCTTTGATTTGCTTAATTGGGTAGACATATCATTGGATTATGGTACGTCTTCCGATCCTTTTTTGCATATATTCCCTATCGATGAAAACATCATGGAGATCATGATGTCGGACAATGCGCCATGGGATGAACATCACCATCATTCCTCCTTACCTTATTCCATTGAGGATGGTCTCAGTGATGTATACTCGCCCAACTCTATTGAACTTTTTACGAATTATGTGTCTATTAATGAGGTCGATTTAGGAAAGAACCTTTCGAATATCAAAGAGACGATACCTCTTAATATTTCCATTAATTCAGGTGCTGTCAAAAATCTACATATTGAAGCATCTTGTTCTCCATCCAAGATTGAGAATTATCGATACCTTTTACGTGATTTCTGAGATGTCTTTGCCTGGACCTATGAAGAGATGTCAAGTACCGACCCAAATATAGTATGGAAACACCTTCGTCTAGTCCATCCTAGGAAGGCTTCTAGTATTAATGCTGAAGTTAAAAGGCTTCTTCCAGCTTGTTTTATATACCTTATTCCTTTAATTGATTAGGTGTCGAATGTAGTTCCTGTCATGAATAAACAAAGCACCATTAGAGTGTGTGTCGATTATAGGGATGTAAAACATGCATGTTCAAAGGACAATTATCCCACCTCGTTTATTGACTATATTTTTGATGACTACGCTAGCTGAAAATTTATTCATTTATGGATGGATATTCAGGTTATAATCAAATCAACATTCTCCCAACGGACTAACCTAAAACTGCTTTTATCTGTCCTTGGAGCACTTTCCCCTATAGGAAACTCCCGTTCAATTTAAATAATTATGGGGCCATGTTTCAACGTGCCATGGATTATGCTTTTCATGATATCAAACACATCGTTCAACCATATTTTGATGACCTCCCTTCTCACTCCAAACATTAGGTTGATCACCCCGATGCATCTTTGGGCTATTTTCCTTCGTTGTAGGCATTATAATATTCGACTTAACCCACACAAATGTGTGTTTTGTGTTAGTTCTAGTTGACTTTTTTGTTTTGTCATATCAAAACAAGGAATTTGTATCAATACATTAAAAGTCCAGGTGATCATTGATTTTCCTGCACCTTCTTCACTCGTTCAACTTCAACGAATCCAAGGGAAATCTAACTCTCTACGAAGATTTGTCCCTAATTATGCTAAGTTGACCAAGGGATTCACTCACTTGCTGAGAAAATGGATTCCCTTCCATTGGGCTGACTCAACTCAGAAAGTGTTTGATGTCATGAAAGATGTACTGGTTCGGGCATCTCTTCTATATCCCCCTGATTATCAGCGCAACTACTTCTTGTATCTTATTGTTTTAATTTATACTATAGAAATGGTATTGGCCAAGAAGATGATTTACGGACTGAACATCCCATTTATTATCTGGGCCAGAATCTTAATGATACCGCGATCTAATATTCCTATGTAGAAAAGTTGTCTTTAGCGGTCACTCAAGACTTCCAAATGTTTCACCGTTACATCTTGCTTCGAAAAACTATGGTTGTTTCGGATTGCAACCCAATTACATACATTTTGTTAATTCAATTTCTAGGGGCCAAGTACTCGAAATGGATTTTTATTTTACAAGAATTTGACCTGGAGTTCATCAAATCCAAGTCAAAGAAATCCCTGGTTTTCGTGGAACTAATGTGTGATCTTCCTTCGCCTAATTCAAAATCTACATCTAAAGATTCTATCCCCAATGAGTCATTTCTTTTTATCTCTTCATCTAACCCATGGTATAAAGATTTCCTTATTTATCTCCAAACCTAAACAATCCAGTCTAATACCTCTCGCTATGAGTAGCGACGTATTCATTACCAAGCCCAAAATTACATCATTATCAATGACACCCTTTATCGGCATGGTATCGATATGATTTTAGGAAGGTGTCTCACACTTAAGGAGGTCAAGATAGTACTCAATGAATGCCACTCAAGGGCATGTGGTGGAACTTTATCTGGTTCTTTTACGTGTTGGTTACTTCTGGCCTACCATCTTTCGCGACTTCATCCTCATTGTACAGAAGTTTCATGTGTGCCAGATATATGATTGTAAGGCCCGTGTTCCACTTGCTCCATTGCATCTCGTTATCATTGTTGGTCCTTTTGCGAAATGGGGTATCGACTTTATGACATGTAACCCTCACTCGGTCAGAGGGCATGGTTATATTATTGTCACAGTTTATTAGTTTACCAAATGGGCCAAGGGCAATGCCTATATTTAATAGCATTAGTATAACGACTGCATACTTCTAGTTTTTCAACCACATCATCACATGGTTTGGTGTTCCACAAACAATAGTTACAGATCACGAAAAGCATTTATGGAATCATACGATGACTGACCTAACTGCTAAGCTGGGAATTTCCCATGAGAGTTCCACTCCCTACTATCCTCAGGCTAATGGACAGGTTGAGGCCATCAACAAAGTTCTTAAGACGATGCTTCAATGCATGGTAGGAATCCAAAAATCAGGCAGGCATTCCTCCTTTACGTTTCTTGGTGGGTGTATCGAACCACAGTCAGGACTGCTACCGGATTCACACCCTTTCAGTTGGTATATGGTCTAGAAGCTATCCTCCTAAGGGAATTCAGAATTGCATCCTTGAAACTAGCTAACGAACTTTTTCATGCCACTTCCATAGAGGAGTGTCCTTTACATCTGACTCAATTGGATGAAACCGGGCGCGATACTGCTATAGTTAATGAAGCTCATAAAAGATACATCAAGGCGTAGTATGACAAAAGTGTCAAGCCTCGTGTCTTCCCAGAGGGAGACCTTGTTATTTTATATGACCAGGAGTCTAATAAGTTAGGTTTACGAAAGTTTCAACCCATGTGGTTAGATCCATACATTTCAAGTGAGTCCTTGCAAAAGGTGCCGACAAGTTAGTAGATTTTGATGGAATTCCCCTAGCGCAGCCTAGGAATGTGTTGTACCTCAAAAAATACTATGTTTGATCTCAAGTGTAGTTTCACTATGTACATAATGTCTATAGGTGTGTTGAATGCGTTTGTAGCATAGTTTTAAAAATCAGAACCGGTGACCGGGCCGATCCACCTAATAAATCGGGTTTCAAACCGGGATTGGTCAAGTCTAAATGAACCGGTTTTCAAAAAAATATATTAAATAATTATTTTTTAATGAAAAAACTGTTTTTAAGATTTAAAACGATGATGCCAAACCAATAGACACAAAATATGAAAAATTTTCTCATATATATACCATGTAAAGGTGAACATATCAAAATGGCACCAAGTGCAATACATATCAGCAGCAAAATATATAATCAATGAGGCACCAAGTATAATACATATCAGCAGCAAAATATATAATATATGATAATAGTGATCAGCATTATCACTTGAAACTTCTCATGAGTCATCATGATCATCATTAAACTCAGTTGGTTGAGTCTCGACTCCCAAACTTTGCAATTACTTGAGTCACGAACTTCTATATTGGTTCAATGACTTGAGTCTCAAACTTCTGAAGGTATTCTGCCCTAATATTCCCTATTACTTCATTTGGTTCTCCACATGGCTTTACATGGCCTCCTATCCTAGCCAAGTGTTGCTTGAACCTATTAATACCCCCTCCTTCAATAGATTTTTGGCAATATTTGCATATCATTTTTCCATCAATCACATAATAATGAGCCCATGCAGTATCCTTGGCTTTTTTAGGCATGATGACTAATACTTAGCTCATACTCTCTATTGTTCCACTACTCCATCAAAAACTCAACACTCTCCAAGCTCCCAACCAAACTCACCAAAACTCCAAATGAAATGTGTGAGGCAAATGAGGCAGGTGAGCTCCTTTTAAAGGCTTGGAGAGAGTGTTTTTGGAGGGAAACAATCCTTATTTTCCCTCCAAAACACCCTAGAATCTTCCCAAATGGTGTTGTGTGGGTCCTTTGTGGCCTTGGTAGCTAACTAACCAATTTTGGACGGAACCGGCTCGTTAGCACTAGTTTTTGTGGTTTCTAGATGAAGTGAGGAGTCGAACCTGATATTTCTGCCTGTTTGACCGATTACGAGTTCAAACCGACTGATTTTTATGACTACTCACCAATGTTCTTTGCTCTGAAGGGCGAGTTAGTGAGTCTGAAAGGGATTTGTATTGGTCACTCCACCAAGAACATTGGTGAGTATAGTGCAATGGTCAAGCTACTATCTGATGCTATTGCACATGGTATCCATCGTTTAGTCATCAGACTTGACTCATAACTCGTAGTACTACAACTCACTCGTGTCTATTCAGTTAGAAGTTCCACCATCTTACGCATGGTTTTAAGAGTTCGCCTTCTAGAAAGAAATTTCAATTTCATACAATTTGAACACATTTCTAGAAATCTAAACGCATTGACAGATTCCCTAGCTAATCATGTTTTAGATAGACATTTTCAATTAATGTAATTAATTTTCAATTCACATCACATCATATTGAAAATACAATAGAAACCCAAAAACAACGAATATATATATTAAGTTTGGTTTTACAAACTTTGTGCCCAAGACACATATGGCATACATTGCCCATATAAAAAACTACATGCAAATATATAAGTAGACAAATCAAAGGTGTTCATGATAGAATGACACTGCATGAGCCATCTTGCATAGTAGTCGATCAATACGACTAGGCACTCCTATAGTGTATTGTTACAATTCCAGCGGAATATGGTCGACCGCAGTTTAATTAATCCAATGTGTCAACCCTTCCATGTGGCGCTCTACCTCTTATAGGACCTCTGTTACATCAGGATCCCATAGAATATCTCGTCCTACCGCATAAACTCGTGTTGGTTCTACTGCCTCTTCTTGTTGTTGTTCCTCTGCACAATAGAGATATGAAGCACGAATAGGTCGAACTGGTCCTACATCTGCATGAAACATCAATAATTTAGTCTCAGAAACATAAAAAACACACAAAAAAAGATGTAAAACTTCAAAACTTAAAAGGTCAAAATTTCTTACCTAAAGCACCCCATTCCTCATCTCCATGAAGCACAAGCTCAAGGTCATAAAGCAAATCCATGCATGCATAAGGATAGTCGTTGATCATAATAAATTGTCTCTGCAGCCATCCATACAAGGGTGGTGAGAAGTTGATCATCGATAGCCCTGCATGTCGGGACATGTGATCTATCCACCTCCTCATCCATGGCACCCTCGGATCAATAGGCTCGAGCGTAATATGTTGAGGCTGAAGTAATGGAACCTGCTCTAGTGAAAAGGAAACTAAGTTTGCACTGTATCAAAATTTATTTAGTTTTCCCTCTTTTGATTTAGACAATTGTTCTTTCATGTTGACCAGAACTCCTTCACTCCAGTTGAAGAGTGTTGGCTCTAGACACTCCAACCCATATTTCATGTATTTTCTGCTGCTACATGTAATGTTGAGCTACCTGCCAATCTTACGACAATGAATAGGATCATTCTCAAAGGTAACTGGGTCACATCTTTTATACTAATATTTCCATCATTTGTTGGTTGTGCTCGAGGTCTATAATAGGTGGCGATATAATATTTCATTGTCTCCCCTCCACTTCTCCCACCTAGGAGAGATATGAGGGAACTTCTCACAGACAAGCCTATCAGAAAGTAGATATCCTACACCTTTAACTAGAGCATATATTCCCCAAATCTGAACATTTGTGCCTAAACATCCCATGAACGAACAAGGTATTTCAATAACTCCATTTGTTTCCTCATACGAGGAATCCAGAAGAATTTCAGTAACCTAGAGTTCCTTAATGCCTGGATGGTAGCAGGATCATTTGATGCATTCAAATATTGTTCCTCGTGTTCTCTTTCTCTCCACACAATAGCCATTTTATGTTGATGAACCCCTGAAACATCAACAAGAGATCCATTAGGATCCTTTTCATCCAAAAAACTTGACAAATTTTGAGGAAAAACTATTGAATAAACTTTAGATTTGTGCCCAACACACCCTAGAAGAGAAAACTAGATCATTGCACCACTACCTGCAGTGCATGATTTCTTAGGTGCAACACAGTTTTTGACCATCTGGGCCTGTGTTGGTCCTAGGGCGAAATTTTGGAACCCCGGGCCATCAAAAACTTGAAAATTTTGCATGAAATCATAAAATGGAGCCACATAAAGAAAGAGAAGGTTTTAGCTCCTACATAGAAGCTACAGTACTCGAAATAGTCCACTGGATTGACCGTAATCAGCTACAGAAGATCAAGGGAAAAAGTACTCATAACTCATATTTGTTGAAGGTAAATGTGAAATGGTAAAAGTGAACAGTCATTTTCTAGTATATATGGTTATATTTTTCATTATTTTATTCATATTTAATGTTTTGACCTAGTTGGGATTCATTTTTACTATGAAACATGTATGTTTAATCCTTTCTATGTTGTTCTGAGTAAGTCTACAGATGTTAATGGATTTTGTTGTGTTTTAAACAGGTTATTTTGACCGATGAGTACACTTTTATCTCTTTTTCATACTCTTTAAACCTACAAAAAAGGAACCCTTTACAGTCCTCTTTTAGCTCTTTTTAGACTCCCAAAACATGAAAATATTGTCAAGCACTTGTCTTTTAGAACTTGTAAAAGTAAATGAAAAGATGTTTACTCAGTATAAGTTAACCCCTTTTCCAGACTGAGATAGACTAGCTATGAAAAAGGAATATCGTCATCGAACATGGATAAGAGGTTCTCTTGGGTATTGTTTTATGCCTTTTCGGACCTAAGGGACTACCAATGAAAAGGAACATCTGGAATTTTATTTTTCACCTATTTTTAAAACTCTCTAAACATGAAAAAGAAGTCGAGTTTCAACCCTCGCTGGACTCATAAAAACATCAAACAATGATGATCTCCTCGATCTTGACAGGACCGAACCACTCCTTCTCTGTGTTCGTTAAATATTCTCATAGGGATTCATCCTAAGGATCGACTTACAGATCAATCGTGTGTTATCCTCAAGCTTGTTAAAAAATAAAGAGGTATTGACCAGTATGGTTGGGAAATTGGGAAAATAGGGTACTACAATTGTTAATGGCAACGAGTTGCTCTTGAACATGACACTCTTCCACTTAATATTCACATCTGTTGGTTGGGTAATCTGCTTGTCTTTTGCTTCATCATACCTTCACAGAACCTCCATTTAGATTTGGGGACAATGTTGCCAACTCTATTTTAGTGTCGTCATTGTGTTCAAGAGAAGTCATTCAGCTTATATCTATTACAATACTCTTAAGCCTTCATTCCATGTTTTCCTTTCCTGATCCAACTCCATATCAACATCATTATGTCTCAATCATGATACATGTTTCGTGTCGTTGATGGGGGATACATCAAGGCCCTCCTGCGACGGGTTGCTTCCTATCAACATCAGCACATTATCTAGGAAGTTGACTTAGGAACACCCATCGATACCTTGGTGCTTGCATACATCAAATGGCAAGTTGCCTCACTCTTGGCGACAGGTTTTCATCATTGGCCTTCGATCGAAATATTATGTGTGGTGTTCAACATCAACTCATTTATTCACACCATACAGATTGTACTTGAGTATGTTGAAATCAGTTAACATCATCGGTGGTTCCTCTTGCATTTGTTGACGAATTACATCATTGGACGGTAATTTGATGGTGTCTACCATGTTCAAATTCAATTCATTGATTCACATGGTTAGACTCATATGTTGGTTGGTCATGTGAATGAGATAGAAGACCCAGTATCTAGTTTCCACCATCCGGGCTGCAATTTTAGGATTATACATAGATCACTATGTATGATGGCCATGATCATACTAACATTCACTCATTCATGGGTCCATCGTCATTCATTAGTGGACATGTCTTTTGATCATTGTACATGTTATGTTAGCTTATGTGTTGAGTATGGATATGCCTCCTTCAGCAAAAGGATGTCATGATGTAAATGTATTGTAACAGAAGATGATCTCACCAGTTGTTCTTGATCCTGACTAGTCACAATATAAAGCACTTCAGTCATAATTCATCATCTCTCACTTTTTGTTTTAGGGGGCACTCTGTTATAGGTTTTTTTCTCATCTAATCAATCGACCTCCTAATGGGATCAATTAACATCTTATTCCCCCTTTACATCATCACTACACAAAGACCTATGCATGACTCTCTCATTCCCCATAGTTTCTACCCTAAACTGCATCATCTAAGCCAATTTTAGGACCAACACACCCTGGCCTCTTGCAGCACAATGTTCACCTGCAGGTTGCTCCATTGTGGCCTATGTTTATCACCTACAAGTTTCTCCCCTTTGCACCTGCGTTGGTTTTAGAAATCCGAGAAAAAGAGAGAGAATCCCAAAGCCTCCGTTTCCAGAAGCTTCCAGGATCTATTGTAACCATTTACCTCGGATAAAAATTTTGAATCCTATCTTATCCTACATTGTAGTTTCCATCCCTTATCCTTAGATATCATCCTCCCATCAATAGTGGATCTCAATCCCAATATTGGTAAAAGGATAATAACTCCCAACTTACCTCACTCCTCTATATATTTACAGCCTTCCATATGCAAGGGGTTGTTTTTTGGAGAGTGATTTTACCCTTGTGTTGTTGTTGTTGTAAGAGTTATCCTTTCATGCATTCAGGGTGATTGGAGGTGCACTTTGTGGCAAAGGAAGGACAAGTCAACAACTTGGAGGAGATATTCTACAAGATCAACACCTATTTATGGTTGTAACTCACTCCATTTATATCAATACAAATAATTCTTTGTTTTCCTATATGTGATGTCACCATTTCATGTATTTCAATACCATGTTGATCTATTGAATGAAGTAGATAGATTATGCTACATAGATCTCGTAATTTCTTGGATTATGTTGTCTAGTTTTGCGGCTTTAATTTTGGTAGTTAGAGCTAGGATTGGAGCATTCAAGCTAAAGGAGGAGCGAAACATACGACAAATTCCAAGTAGGTTTCATCCCTTCATCTACTTACTTTAAGGAAAACATTGGGTCCTTTTTGTTCCTATTGTTCTAGGTTAGCCACCAAACCTAGGGGAGATACTTTTGTTCGCAATCGTAAATCATGCATAACAAAGGGTAAAGCATGTTAAACGTGTGGATAAAGTTTAATTGTTGAGAATAATCAATTATATGTAAAAATACATAAATGTGCTTTTGGGAAACAAAAGTAGAGTATTTAAGTCAGATTGTCTTAAAGGAAGGAGTCGAGGTGGACCCATAAAAGATCCAAGCTTTTAGAAAATGGCCTATTCCTAAGAACCTCAAGAGTCTTAGAGAATTTTTGGACTTATGGGATATTATGAAAAAACTGTTATGAATTGTGTGTGAATTGCAAGCCCACTCACATATCTCTTGAAGAGAAAAATCCATTTGTATGGAATGACGAGGCTACTTTGACATTCTCTCTCTTAAAGGATACCATATCTTCTACACCAATATTAGCATTGCCTGATTTTTGGAAAACATTCATAGTAGAATATGAAACATCAAGACAAGGAATTGGAGCAGTGCTGATGCAAGAAGGGAGGCCATTGGATTTTGAAAGCAAATAATTCAAAGGAAAAGATTTGGTGAAATCAACATAGGAAAAAGAAATAAAAGCAATTCTATGCAATAAAAAAAAATGGTGACAGTATCTCATGGGGAGACACATTAAAGTCAAGATAGACCATGATAGCCAAAAGTAATTTTTGGAGAAAATATCACCATTAGAAGAGTAACAAAAATTAGTAGCAGAGATGCAAGGGTTTGAATCTGAAATAATCTACAAGAAGGGGAAGAACAATATGGTAGCAAATGTTCTTTTAACGTAGTTACCGATCAAACAAGAAAATTACTGACTGCCCCTTTATTTGAGGTAGCAAAAAAAATACCCGATTTTGAAAAGTGATTATTCAGAATAACCTTCTTCTTTTTTTAGCATATTTTTGGCACTTTAAATTTTCTTACACGCTGATTTTGAAAAGTGTTGATGCAGCATCAACCCATCTTTTTTAGAGAACTTATTTTTTACACTTAAAATTTTTTATGCATCAAGTATGAACATTTGTTTTAAAATGTTAGATTTTCATGCTAATTTTGAAAAGTGCTGATGCAACATCCACCCTTTTTGTTCAGAGGGCTTAGTTTTTACACTTTAAATTTTCTAATGTATTGAGTGTGGATAATTTTTTCTAAATGTTGGTGCTTTTAATGTTGGTAATAAAACATGACAAAATAAT
>APFE031615056.1:21426-55287 GCA_000404065.3 Pinus taeda
AATATAGTTTAAAAAAAATAATTTGCAAATTTCAAAATCTTAAAATTACTTAAAAATGAAATATTTACACAAATTTCCAAAAAAAAACAAATGTTTTAATGCAGAGATTATCAAAAACTCCAAAATTACATATAAATTCATTTGTTTTGTACAATTATTCATTCATCATAACTGAAGCTATCCAGTGACTTCAATACATTATATAAAAAGACGTTATATTTAATAAATTGTTATTAATATGATAAAAATTAAAACAAAGATAAGTTAATATAAATTAAATGGTAATAATTTCTTAAAATAATATTAACACCATGGCTTAAAATTGTTGGAATTTTAAGGCTTTTCATAGAGGTGATATTTTATCTTTAATGCCATCCTTGGAATTTTAAGGTTTTTAAGAGACGTGATATTTTTTATCTTTAATGTCATGCCTATAGTAGGAATTTTAAGGCTTTTCAGCGTCATGATATTTTATCTTTAACATCGTTATTAAAAAATGTTGACAATTTACCAAAAAACAAACGTTATTCCAACATCAACACTTTTCATTTTCAGAGTGTTTTTTACACACAAAAAATTGGTTTTTACTTCCATTTTTAAAAAATATTGAAAATTTATCCCAACAAAAAAAAAACTTAAAGCTTATTCTATCATCAACACTTTTCATTTTTAAGCTGTTTTTTTGTTAGAGTTCTCATTTGATCTGTAACTTTGTTTTTCTAGAATAGAAGAAGTTTGAAGTTTATATTTGATTACATATTCCATTCCAATATGGTTGGAAGAAGCTCATCATGACTCAAAAAATGACAACAATACTAAACAAAAAACCCAATGTATAAGGGAAGGAATGAGCTCTGTGGAACATTGGGAATGGAAAGGAGATGTTCTTTCGTAAAATGGTAGGATATTTTTATGCCATCAATCAAATTTGAGACAAAAAATATTAAGGGAGTCTCGTGATTCTTCTATGGCAAGATATGTAGGGTTTCTTAAAAGATTTCAAAGGATCAAAAATTATTTTTAGGGGGAAGCAATGAAGAAAGATATTAAAAAAATTGTAAGTGAATACCAGGTTTGTAAAAGAAATAAAGGAGAGATGATCAAATATACAAGGTTATTTCAACCATTACACATGCATAATCAAAGATGGCTAGATATATCAATAGACTTCATTATAAGGTTACCAAAATCTGAAACTAAATCTTTCATTTTTGTGGTTGTTTATAGACTCAGAAAATATGCACATTTTTGCGGAATTAAAAGTACATACACAATAGTCCAAGAGGAAAATGTATTCATGAAGGAAATTCATAGAATCCATGGTTTTCCTAAGGTAATAGTAAGTGACAGAGATCCAAAACTCATAGGAGAAAATTATGGAAGATGAGTGCAACATCACTAGAAACACGTTTAGTATTTTTTTTGCAAAAAATGGTTAGACAAAAATATTTAACAAATGTTTATAGGATTATCTATGATCTTATCATTCAAATAAGGAATCTTAGGGGATGGACTAACTTCCTCTAGTAGAATGGTGGTATAATACTACTTGACATCCATGTACTAAAAGTACATTATTTGAGCTTCCTTATGGACATTCAACTTTCAATATCTCATAATCTTTTACAAGATAAGTCCAAAGTATAGGAGATAGAATCGCATATGGAGAAGGCTAAAGAAGCTTTGACAATCCTTAAGGAAAACCTTCACATGGCACAAAACAAGATGAAGCAGCAAGAAGATCAACATCAAAGTTAAATATAATTTAAGGAGCGTGAATAGGTATTTCAAAGGCTACAACCTTACAAGAAACCTATACTAAAGCAAAATAAGAATCATAAATTAGCTCCAAAATTTTATCGACCCTACAAAATTGTGTCCAGGAGACAGTGCAAATAAACTTCCAAAATTATATGAAGAAAGGAAGTTGATTCTTGAACTAGAAAATGTTATGGAACAATGTTCTCTATCTCTTTGGAATAAAACCATTATGGAGTTCCTAATCAATTGGAATAATGTGCCTCTAGAAGAAGCTACAGGGAAAATGGATAATTTATGAAGAAACACCCCCAAGTACAAGCTTTAAGGGCAAAGTCTTTTTAAAAGATGAGGACCTATGTTAAGTCCCTTTGGGCCCCTATATTAAATCCTTAATATTCCTTCATCATCAGTTTATTTTTTATATTAGGATGTCGACTAAAACCTTTCATTGTACCTTTGGTTTCTTATATATACACCAAGGAGAGCTTGTCTTAGGATCATCAATTCTTGTCTTAAACAATGTATTCATTATAAAAGGAAGATTATCCCTTCAAGTGGATTGTAATTATTAGTTGCTAATCATTTTTAAGGTGCTAGATTCATAATATCTTAGCCTAGACAGGGAAGGCTAAGGGATTTCATTTTTAAGGTTGAAATTTAGATTCCATATGTTGATGTATAATCCTTGTGTTCCCAGGAAGTAAGGGCCACTTTGAAAAATCAAGTCACCATCTAGTTTTTTACCAAATAAAAAGGCATCAAATCCAAGGACGAGGAAAGATTTCCTTTTATAATAGGCTACTAGTTCTTGTCCACCCAGGCACCAAGCGAATGAGGCGATGGCCATATTCCAAAAAAAATCCCAATTGGTCCTATGTCTATAAGTTTTAGATCCCTAATACAAGAGTGTGTGGCACCAATAGAAATTTTTTGAATCTCCTCCAACAACTTCACAAGACAAGAGTTCAAGTAGAAACTAAAGATACAAATACATCGACGTCTCATGGGGGATACAAAGAAGGCATGCGGGCTACCCCATTACAAAACTAGGAGAAATAATTTAGGGTTTCAAGTGGAATGCAAGTGCACTTAGGATTTTTTGAAAAAACATCCACAATGCTTACAATTTTTTTTATTTCAAAGAAAAAAATCATATAAATTTATGTCAATAAAATATATACATGATCTATCTGCCTTCAGACAGCCTTAGCATAAAAAACAACTTCTAGGTCCACACTTCCCCTCATATGGTTGAATTTGTGCTAACATAAACAACTTTAAAATTTTCAAAGGATAACATCCCCTAGTTATCGACATCTTGAATCCTGACTTCAACAAAAACTAATAGCAAAAAGGAAGAAAATAGAGAATAAGCTAAAAAGAGATATTAGTCTCCATAGATTCTATCTTGGCATCATCTGAAAAATCATATACACCAATAGAATTGTCTAGGAGATCCAAGTGTTTCATTAGATAGGCCATTTGCTTCCATATTTTTTTCGCAAAGAATGTGACGAAAGGAGATTTGCTCAAAAAATCAACTGCAGACCAAATACCACTAAGAAGAGTATCAAGCCCTATATTACTTACCACAACCTTACAATTGGCCAATTTTATAACAAATTTTGAATCTCCCATCGCCTAGACTTTAGATAGACATTTTTTCCTTGCTAGTTCCAACATAAACCAAAGCATTGCAAAATAAACTTTGTTGTTAGACCCCATGTCAATGTCATATCGATACTGCATAAAATGTATGTAGTTAAAATAAAGAAAAACACCAATGCCAAAATAAGGAGGATGACCCAAGCTAGCATTGTTGGGAAACAAGGAATATTGAGAGGGGCAGTGAATCAATTTTCTACAAATTTTACACTTATTTAACCAATAAATCAATTAGTTGCAACTAGCAAATAACAAGACAACATTCAGATGACCTTTGTACATAGTGATTTAACATGGAAACCCTTATGAGAGAAAAAACTCAAAATCTTATTTTTATTATGATGTAAATCTAAGCCACTGCTTCAAATTACATCAAGATTTGTGATCACCCACTCACATGAGGCCCCAAACCCCTCAAATCAGCAAGCACCAACTTGCTAGAGGCACCAACCTCTGATTTGTAAAGGTGCCAATTTGTTATAGAAGGGCATATCTATATTTCATTAATTTTCATACTCGCATCTCTGGCACTGTTCTTTAATTTTAACTCAGACCAATATCACATATGTGTCATTTGTTGCCTCATGTACTTCTTCTCCCACTTACACTCTCATCATAAAAAATTCAAATTCAATTGAATACTTTCACTTACGTTCTACATGACAATCTTCTACTTCAATTGAGTTCTCCCATACACGCACAACAACCTCATGGCTTCAACTTCACACCTCTCACATAGCTACTCACACACACAAACAACACCTCACAACTTCTTTTCTTCAATTAGTAACACATCACTCGAAATAATAGCTTCATTGATTCACACGATGCTTAAAGAGGAACTGCACTGGTTTCTCGAGAACTCGAAGAGGAACTTCATTAATTGTCCCATGTCTTGAAGAGGAACTTCATTGAACATTCCACAACTCAAAGAGATACTTCTCAATGAATGCAATTGGCTACAAGTCTATCTTTAATTTCTCATCACCTAGTTTTGGCACTCTGTCTCTTCCTCTGATCTTTAATCAGGATCTCCAACCATTTTCATAAATCGTGCTACCATTTATATATTTTGCGCTTGAAGTACCATGGGTATCCAGTAGTGCTTTTATTCAACATTTACATAGCAAATTTTGGTGCTCGAAACACAAGTTTTGTTTGGCATGGTGCCCTTAAATTTAGCACTTAGCACATATCACTGTGAACATGAAACTGTGGGCTGACAGTGTTGTAACATTATTTGTTTTTATAAGAAAAATAGAAAAAAGGGATAAAATAAAAAATAGAAAATAGAAGGAAAAAAATAGAAAATAATGAAAATCCCAAAGAATAAAGTGTGTTAGTTTAAATGTCGTTCATTTATTTATTAATTGTGTTTAATTTATTTTAAGCGTGATTATATTGAACTTAAATTAAATTTTATTTGTAAATAAGTGACAACAAGACCTTTGTCCTTTCTGGTTAAAGTGCTCAAATCTCTTGGCGGTTGATGATCCTGAGAGTAGAGATCAATGGCTCTGAAGCCACTACGCACCCCCTAGCCCCTCCAATGTTTAAACAATGTGGGGTGGGGGGTGAAAAAGTGGTCCACCCCAATGGGGGGATGCGAAAAAGTGTTCCTCCCCAAAACCACCTTCGCCATGTTCCCTCCGCACCCCCCCAATCCAAAACCACAAACCGCTTGCTACGCCCTCCCCCCCCGCCCCTCGAAATCCACCTTCCCACACCCAGCCGACCATTACACCTTCGCTCCCATTGCTTTCAAACAAAACCTTGTCCCACCATTCGTCATGCCATGTACCCATCATCCGTCCACTCCTATTCTACCACTTGTCACCCCCTCATACGCCAACTTCGAACTCGTTAAAAATCTTGTTACCAATAAATGCCCAATAAAATGATTTAACCGACCAAAGGCCCTTTTATTTGTTTTCTTCAAAGTTGGAAGGCTGACCATTGTCCCCTGCCCTGTCGAACTAGAGTTCAACCATTTGCAACCAGTACCAAGCCGACAACTTCCCAAGTTATCAGCAAATATTTGCACACACTACTACCTATCAGTGAACAACAAAATCATTAATTTTCCAGGTAATTGCAATCATTTTCACAATTCTTTTTTAGTCAATGCTTCTAAAAATAAATCTAATGTTATGGAAAACCCCATACTACCCCCTACCATTGATTTATATCATCAGCCTTTAATTGATTAATACTTCAAAATTGTTGAAACCAACTGTGAGTTCAATCTCTATGAACTCCGCAGTTGGTTCAAATAGAAATTCATTTACCAAAGTGATGAAATAAACCTTTGGCAATCCTTCTTACCCCAGTTCAACATTCCACAGACCCACCATTTCCCAAATTTTGTTGTATGGTGTCATGATAGGTATATTCCCACTCAATGAGCAGTAGTTTCTAAAAACAATGAAGTTCTCTTTACCATTAAGGTTGAGTCAATCAACCAAATGTTGCAGATTCAAAACACTATACTCTTGCATCCATTTTCTCCATAATCCCTCATGGACATTTACAAAAATCTTGACTTTCCCAAAAGAGCTAGAATTTTTGAAACCTTTATACAAGAAGATGTCCAATTACCTAAAACCAACCCACCTTATCAGTCATATATGTTTCCAGAAATGACCAAGAAAATTATATCCATTGCCTCATGTCTGTTAGGTTATCATTCTTATCAATGGGTCAATGAGGACTTAATAGGTTTTCTATCAGTTTTCTCAACAAACGAAAATCCTTCTCTGATTTTCAATTACTGTGGATACTTAGCAAACTCAATTCATAATCAGTTCATGAAATTGCCTATAGAAGGAGTATTCAAACATGCTTATGTTTTAGTATACTTGATTTTGTTTAATCATTCAGAGAGGTTTTCTTTTCCCCTACAGAATATGGACTGTCAAGGGAACCCACACTCAGTCATCCATTGGACTTCCCTGGTGAAGAATAACACCATTGAATTCACATTAAGAGATTTTATAGATAAATTCCTATATGTTTCTACATGTTAATTAAACAGTGATACAGAACCAAGAATCACGACAGGTATAAGGAAAATCCTTCATCTCAGTGAACAGACCAGAATGGGAGATTGGTATTTATACCAAAACTATATAGAGATTAGGATATATGGATGTGAGTTTCCCCCATTCAAATTACCTAAATTTGTTGTTATTCGTATATTTTATTTAGAGTATATCAGACAAATGATCAACATGGATCAACTACATTTTGTTGTAGGAAAGAAAATGGCTCAGTTTAAGATTAAAACTCAAGTGGGGCCCTTTGTTTGTAATGTTAGAGCAGCAGACAATGAAGCAGAGAATATCCTCAGACAGATGAACTTTAATCTTAGTTTCACCTGGTCTTATGATCCCCTAGGAGTAATTTCAAAAAAAAGGGTAGAACAAAAAACTACCCCATATACTCACACTCTTAGGCCCAAGATAGAACAATTTATGAACTAGGATGAATGGCAGGAAAACGCACTTCAGGAAGTAGAGGAAAATTTTGTAACATCTACACCATCATAGACTCCTCTAAGAAAAGAAAAACATGATAAAAATCCCAGAGATAGTGCTTCTCCCATGGAAACACAAACTTCAACCAAGGAATTTAAAATTTACAGTAAAAGGCAGAAGATAGCTAGTACAAGTGATACAGATTCAAAAGACACTACAAAGCAGAGCCCAATTATCCTAACAGGTCCATTCGTGTCATCATCTTCTAGTAGAGAAGAAATGGTTGTAGGATGTCCTTTATCTTCTTTCAGTCCTAATGTGTCATCATCTCAAATAGGAGAATTGCAGTAGAATCAGAAAGAGAAGAGTATCTTCACAGTTACAAAGAAATCAAGCAGAGTAATGAAGCTTTGAAGGCTTCCACCTACACACAGTTTTGGAAGTAGACATCCTCTACTCAACACAGACTACGTTCTACCTTCGACACTTAGAAGGGAAAGATGAAAATAGCCTTTCTAGAGCCCAAAGTGGCTCATCCTAGGAGTGTTGATTATTATACTAAGTCTATATTTACTTTTGATAAAAATTTGATTCATCCTATTGACCAAATTGACCTACATGAGAACTCTGGTAAAATGATATTTTCTTCCCTTACAAGCTCAGCTATGGTGGCATCTAAACTTCAATAATCATTATACAATGTATAGTCTTAGTTAAAGTTAGAAAGAGTTTCTTCTTCAAGAAAAGATACCAAGATCAAATCCTTAAAGTATTTAGTGATAAAACTGGGATATGGTCCCGCATATGTAAAAGAAGCAAAAGAACTTATCAAGACTAAAAATGCAGACATAGTTGCTCTAAGAAAATAGCTTAAGCTACCATCTATAGAAGATCCACAAGTGAAAGAGATAGGTTAGCAAGAAATGGAGAAATAAAGTATGTTCAAGATCATAATTGAACAAAATGTGCAGATAGAGAAAATGGAGACTGAGATTGAAAAGCTTCTAAAGGAAAAAGAACAACAGGGAATCCCAGCATCGAATATAACATCATCATCTACATCAATTACTACAATAGCAGAGGGTACTACATCTACTAATCTAGCAACAGAGCTTGAAAAGGCTATGGAAGATTTGTCAATTAAGGGGTAAGAGGTCGAAAAATGAAGGAGTCAGCTTAACAATTTACAATAACAAAAACTAAAGATTGCTAATGCCTATTTAGCTGAGTTGCAGAATTCATATAACCTGACACAAAGAGTTCAATCCCTAGAAAGCCAATCGGTTATGATTGATACTATCACACATGCTAGATAATGTATCTGGATCCAAATAAATGAAACCATCACTAAGATATGGCCTTCAATTGAAATAAACTTTGAGCAAGATGAACTAGTATAGAGGGCCAAGCAAGCCATAGTAGATGTAAAGAAAGATTTGGGTTCAAAGCCAGGAAGAGGACACGAAATGATAAGGGTTTTGAATTCCATACTATAAGTGAGAAGGATTCTCACTAAGAAGAATTTGATGTTGCAGTTGGAAAATAAGTGCCATAACCTTGAATCAAGTATTCAGAGGTTTCACAAGAAATTTTCAGTTTTACACCAAAAGAGATTGCCTAGATTACAGGGAGTGGAAGATAAATTAATTGATTTAGAAGAATATCAAATGAAATTATGTTCAATTGCTAATGATAAATCCAGGTTTTCAAAGATGAAAGGCACAATCACATGTAAAGTGTTTATAAAAGGCCTCAATTATGATTTACTCATCAAGCATGAGATAAATCATTTATTTGTGGTAAAACCAACTTTTCAAAAATAAAGTGAGGTAGATGAAACTTTTAGAAGATTAATCAAATACAAGATTCCAGATGAAGAAAGATGGAAAGAATTATGCAAGTTACTCGAGTAATGAGTTAGCAACAGTCATTAGTAGATTCAACAGCAGAATAACAGGTTTATCAGCCACATCAGCAGCAAAATCTTCGAACCTAGAGACAACAGCTTCAGCAGTTTCATTTCCCTATATTTATGTACTATTTTTATAGAAACAAATCTAGATATTTTTCCAATGTATCTAGATATTTTACTTTAGATCATTTGGGAAAATTTTGTATAAATAATTCCCAATTCAAATTGTAAAGGGTTGCACCCTTGGGCTAAGTTTATTTGAAGCAGAATTACATGTATCTGAAGTTGTCTGATATCAATAAAAGGATTCTGAATTTGTTTCAAACAACTTCTTATCTCTGTGAGTTTTCTTTATGTTATTCATTCCATTTTGTTATTTCAACACGTATTTGGTTTTATGAAGAAACTTGAGTAAGATATAAATTGAATATCAATTTATCTTAAATCTCCTACGAAGTTATAATAAATTATAGAGATTAGTTCATTAGACTATTTGTTTAAATAAACTCCTCTACAACAATTAATTCTCAATTCTTCATAAATTGGATGCATTTTTTTTGGTTAGTGAACATAGTTTACTAGCATCTGTCTTATGATTATTTTAAATATTCTATCTGAATAATTAAAACTCATATTTTCTCTGAATTCCTCATTCCAAATATTTTAAAGCTAAATTAATGTTTAGAAGTGAAGAAACAACCCTTTCATTGTGTTGAGAGAAATTAGGACACAGTACATGTTACATAAGCTTAAAACATTGGTCTTCCACAAATGTAAAAACAACCAAAATATTTTAGATGCGCTGGCATAATTACCTAACCTAGAACTATCTCAAAGGACAACATCGGATTAGCGTCGTTGCTAGGGAATGAAATTTGAATCATTTTCCATGGGACAATGATTTAGATTTTCCTTTAAGGTGAATATAGGATTAGCAAGTTAAAATATTTCACTTGGCGGCTTCACAAGCCAAACTGAATTCTTCTAAATATACCATATCTCATTCGAACCCTAAGATTTATTCTCCATTATCATATCTTGAGAGACTGGTAAGAGAAGCTTCTTTTAGAAGAATATTATAAGCTTCTACCTCTTCTTTTGCACCAATACAACCTAAAATTGTTTCAACTACTAATCCTTTTGGACTTGTTTCAATTCCTTCTAAATTGTCTGATTACCCCCAAAAGTATTAGAACTTTTATCTAGAGGAGTTCATATGCAGTCAACCCTTCTAGTCCATCCATTGGAATTATATCAAATCCCTAAAACCATTTTAGAATCACCTAAGTCAGAAGAAGAGTTATATATACATTTACCTGAGTTAAAACCTAGTGATTTTATATCACCTACTGTACATACTTTTGCATCTACTTCTGTTGGAGTTGAGGACACTCTTTCTATCTATACAAATCCTTTATTTGAAACTGAAGGAAATTTTCAACCAAAAGAGCAAAAATCCAATCACCACTACTAAAAGGTTTAAGAGGGCCTCCTCCTATAACCACACCTCCATCTTCCCCCACAAATTCATCTTCATCTACAACATCTTCTTCAGAATCTACCTCATCTTCATATATGATTTTTCAGCCTATCATTCAAGATAGGTACGCTGCCTTACAGCTCCCTCGTCAACTTAATAATTTTCCTGATGCATATTTAAAACATCTACCTAGATTTAATGGAGAAACTGGTTTGTTTGTTGAAGATCACTTAACTGCCTTTTTAGATTTTGTTGTAGCATGAATATTGAACATAAATATGTGTATATGAGGTTGTTTGTTCAATCACTTGAAAGAAATGTTAGAATTTGGTTTAGAAAACTAAGAGAAAATTCTATTCCATCTTGGAATCAGTTAACAAACATCTTTAAAAATCAATGGGGGGTTAAAAAGGATCATGTATATTTTGTTACAGAATTTGAAGAACTGAAAAGAAATCTCGGTGAACCAGTGGCTGACTTTATAAAAATATTAACAAATTTTATCATAAGATGCCACCTGATTGTAAACCACCACTATCATCAGCAAACGTTATATTTTCTAAAGCTTTTGATGATGATTTCACAGTGATTCTTAGAGAAATAGCATCCATCACACTAAAGACATGCAAACAAATGCCATGGAAGTTGAAGCCAATAGATCAGCATCACCTAAACTTAGGGCTAAAGCAAAGAAGGTTGAAAGAAAAATGCAAGATAAGGAAGAGGGTTCTTAATCAAAAAGTACAAAGGAATATTAAAAGCTACATTAAATCACTTCACTTATAAGAAATATTTCAAATAGTATTTCAAAAATGCAGGCTCAACCTAGAATAGTTCAACAAACATCAAATAGACCTCGAGCTCCATTTAGAAGAACTACTCAGCCTCAAATTTTGCAATGACCTAATATTGATCAGCAAATTCAACCCCCACTTATGATTTATGATCAGGAACCTGAAGAAACTGGCCCTCTGATTACATATGAAATCAATAGTTTTGATAACTCATCAGTTCAAAATGCCATTGTCCCCCTCCCTCATTCCCATAGCAAAATCAAGAAAACTCACAAGTATCAAAATATTGTTAGGTAAATTTGACTCGAGATAGAGTCAAAGGAGGTTAAACAGTGATGGTTTTGGGGCACATGGTATTGTGCACCCATGGTATTCTGCCCGTGGTATTATATGTAATGGAGCCTATAAAAGACTGGAAGGACTTCATTGTAATGCAAGGGCTTGGAGGTGAGCGGTGAAGGCTCACTTGGCCAGATTGGCTAGGGTTTTGGCCAAGGATAATGAAATTTCATTATGATCGGGTTTTTCCCTGGATTTGAGGTTTTCGCAGATAAACATGTTTGCTCATGTGTTTATGGTTGCTGCTGATTATTTTTTATATTTGTTCCTCTCAGTAATTCTCCGTAATTAATTTGTGTTCTTGGGTAATTTTCTTAACAATTGGTATCGGAGCCAAAGGTTGTGTATTGGCTTCAGAAAAATGCTTTTGTTGCCAAGGGTATTTGGCCTGGTGGACATACAAAAGATTGATGCATAGTTTATTCGCAGATCTAATCTAACTGCAGCAAGAATAAGGTTCTAGAAATGTTTAGATGGGCCACTATGCCAACGCTATAGAATGAACAAGAGAACTAGGGTTTTCTTGAACGAATCTCTGTGATCTAGCAGTGATGATCAAAGGCAGGTATGAAGGAAATATTTGATCGGTTAGCTGAAGATCAGTGTGGGTGGAGGTGTCAAAGTTCATGGATGGGCGAGATCCGTTATGAACAGCTCATCGATGGTGGAAAATTTAATACAGCTCCTGTGGCCATTTTAGAGGTATCTATGCTTGCTCCTGATTTACAGGTGAAGGGCTTGTTAAAGATGAAGGTCAGTTGACCGAGAAGATACAAAACTGTTTGCAAAATCGACAAGAGTGAGGGAATTCAGAGCAACCAGACAGGACGACGGGATCAGGTATCGAACTCGTCACCTGTTGAGAGATGATCCCCGAAGAGAGATACAGATCAAGGCCTCTTAGTGAAGTCACCCCAGGTGAGGGTTTCAAGGATTCATCTCAGAATTTAAAGGTAGTTAAATTTGGCAAGAAGGCAGCAAAGAAACAAAACAAGGATGCCCGCAATTGAGAGAAGATGGGTCAAAATACTTGTAAGGACTCTGAACACCACATATCTCCACAATGGTATGATATTGTCCACTTTGGGCCTAAGCCCTCATGGATTTGCTTTTGGACTTACCCCAAAAGGCCTCATACCAATGGAGATATTTGTCCATCCTTATATACCCATGATCCTCCCCACTTCTAGTCAATGTGGGACTTTGGTCGTATACCCAACAATCCTCCCCTTGAATAAAGGACCATCGAGCCTCCCCTCAAACAATTATCCATCCGTCCACTCTCTACCAACCAGGGTTCTCCGCTCCAATGTGTTGGAAGCACACGCCTTACGTGGAGCACCACACCTGCCTCGAGAGCTTGCTCTATCCCAGGTCAACTCCTCTTCACCGTGTTGGCACCAGGACACGTCCATGAAGAATCTGGAGCACACCGCCTGTCTAACCGAGCTTATCCACGGATCCCATCGTGATATTACCGAGGCCCACCACCTTCGTTCGGCATTCCGAGGATTCATCCACTTGGCTAACTTCAGAACTTGGCTCTTATACCACTTGTAAGAACTCTGGACACCACATATCTCCACAATGGTATGATATTGTCCACTTTGGGCCTAAGCCCTCATGGATTTTCTTTTGGACTTACCGCAAAAGGCCTCATACCAATGGAGATATTTTTCCATCCTTATATACCCATGATCCTCCCCACTTCTAGTCAATGTGGGACTTTGGTCGTATACCCAACAAATATCAGGCCTTCTCTAAATTCTTAATTGCATAATTAAATAGAATATATGATTTAAGACCAAGACCAGGGCCTGGTAGACCTCCTAAGAATCCCATTGTAAATGAAACACAAACTAAAACCATTAAAACTCAAACAACAATAATTCAACCATTGAATCAATCAAATGAACCAAATTCAGTTGATAAAATAGTTTTAACTACTTTCAATGTGGAAAGAGAGATAGGAAGGGTCAAAATACCTATTCCCTTATCTGAGCTTTCCAAAAATTGAGGGTATAAAAATCAAGTTTATAAATGGATTCAATCTTGATATGTTGATGTTGAAGGAGATGTTATAAGCTTGCAAGATGAGAAACCTTCAGTAATATTTGGTCCTAGTTCTAATATGACTGATGAAAATGTACCACCTTTTTATGTCACTTTAAAAGTTTGTGATTTTTTGTTATACAACGGTATGTTAGATTCTGGGGCTTCCCATAATATGATGCCTAAAGTGATCATGGATCAACTTCAATTACAGGTTACTAGACCCTATCATGATTTATATACTTTTGACTCAAAGAAGGTACCTTGTCTTGGACTTATAAAAGACTTAGTTGTCACTATAGCACTAATACTTGTTAAGAGTGTAGTATTAGATGTTGTAGTTACGAATATTCCTCCTAAATTTGGCATGTTATTGTCTAGATCATGTTGTACCAAACTAGGAGGAAATTTGCAAATGGACATGTCTTATGATACTATTCCTATATATGGAGGTAAACAACTAAGATTATACAAAGAGGTTAGATTCATTAATATTGTTTGTAGAGATGATCAAGCAAGAAATCATCCCATTTATGTGGTTGAGAAAGATTTTGGATGTTTCACACTATCATCGGATAATTTACAAAACATGCAACTTATCATTGAAAAGATAGTGGATAAACATGAGACAGTCAAAATTGATATTTGGAAACTAAACTTTGATGGAGATTTTTCAAAAGAAGGAGTTGGAGCTGGTATTGTACTTATTTCAGCAGATGAAGAGAACATAACTCAAATCCTATAAGTTATAATTTTATGTTACAAAAAATGTAGTAGAAAATGAAGCTTTACTTCTATGGTTGGAATTAGCTAAAAGTCTTAAAATACAAAATTTAATAGTATTTAGTGACTCAGAGCTCATTGTTAAACAAGTCAGGAATCTTTGTCAAACAAAACATCCCAGAATTAGATCATACGTAAATGAGGTATGGAACTCAGTGGATAATTTCTTTCAAGCATTTAACATCACTACTATTCCAAGAAATGAATATATTCATGCAGATTCTTTAGCTGTTTCGACTAGTTCTTTAAAAATTCACGATCAAATACAGTTACAATATTAGATTCAAGTAAAATACAAACCATCAATTCCTGATAATCTTAAATATTGGCAAATATTGGAAGACGGTGAACAACTAAAGTCATTTTTGCAGGTAATTGATGAATTTTGAGCCTTACAAATCGAAGAAGAACATCTTGATGATAAAGAGTTGAATAAAGAAAATGAAACTTCACAATTAAACTCTAAAATAGCTTACCATAACATCATTCAATTACCCACTAACTTCATCCCAAAGGGCTTAGTCCCTCTTGAAAATTTATTTGACCATAATATTGTTCCAAAAAATTGATTATCATATTAATTTGAAGAAGATATAGAAGAATGCAACATAGGATCTCAAGAAGAAACCAGAAATGTTAAAATCTTTGCATCATTACCAAAGGAAATAAAAGATAAATATCTAGCTCTCCTTAGGAGTTACAGAGATGTTTTTGCTTGGTCTTATGATGAGCTAAAAACCTATGATACATCACTCATCAAACATAAAATTCCTTTGAAACCAAATGCTAAACCTTTTAAGAAAAATTTTAGGAGAATAAATCGAGTCTTGCTACCCACAATTGAAAAATAACTTAAAAAGCTACTGGATGCCAAAATCATAGTTACCTTAAGATGTTCTGATTGGATATCAAATTTGGTTCCAATTAGAAAGAAAAATGGTGAAATTAGATTGTGTGTGGATTTCAGGAACTTAAACAAGTCATCCTTAAAAGATAAGTTTCCATTACCTAATATGGATCAATTATTTCAAAAGGTTTCTGATTATAAGAGAATTTCTATGTTAGATGGTTTTTCTAGATATAATCAGATTATGGTGAGCCCAAATGATAGAGAAAAGACAACATTCACAACTCCTTGGGGTACATTCATGTATGCAAGGATACCTTTTGGACTAACAAATGTTGGAGCTACTTTCCAACGAGCCATGAACCTAGCATTAGTTGGTAAGATTAACAAGTTTTTTTTCATTTATCTAGATGATTTTATTGTATTTTCAAATTCAGATCGAAGACATTTAAAACACTTGAGAAAGGTTTTTGACAGGTGCAGGAAGTTTTGGATATCACTAAATCCAAAGGAGTCCTTGTTTTCCATTAAAGAAGGAAAAATACTGGGTCATATTATTTCAAAGGAAGGAGTACTCATTCACCCAAAAAGAGTTTCAGCCACCCAAGCACTTTCATTTCCAAGGAATAAAAAGGAAGTTCAAGCTTTTCTTAGGAAAATCAACTTTTTGAGGACATTCATAACTAACTATGCTGAAATAGTTAAAGATATCACTGATATGTTGAGAAAGGGCCATGAGGTAAAATGGAAAGTTCAAGCAAGATTTGTTTTTAACCAAATTAAGAAAGTCATCTCTGAAGCCCCAATATTAGCTAGTCCAAACTATTCTAAACCTTTCAGCATTTTTTCCTTTGCTTCTGAAAACATCTTAGTTGTTGTCCTTTTGCAAAAAAATGAAAATGGAGATGGCCAACCTATTTCCTTTTTTGGTAAAGTCATAAGAGATGTTGAATTAAAATATGACATTATTGAGAAACAAGCCTATGCCTTAGTTCAAGCCCTGAAAGCTTTCAGAATCTATATTCTGCATTCTTCCATTATTTCCTATGTTTCAAATAGTGTTGTTAAAATTGTCTTATCACAGCCTGATACACATGGTCGAAGAGGAAGATGGATCACCAACATATTAGAATTTGATCTCATTATCAAATCCACAAAGTTGATAAAATGTCACGGTTTAGCCAAATTGTTAGCAGAATCCAATTGTAAAGTTTCAGGGATAAATTATGTGATGTATATTTCATCTTAGAATAATCCACAAGAACCTTCTCCAATAGAGAAGAATCCACAAGAACCTTCTCCAACATAGGAGAATCCGCAAGAAACTTCTCCAACATAGAAGAATCCACAAGAACCTCCATCTTCAGCTAGACCCATTCCCCTTCCACTCCACAGCAATGAGAAATTCCTTCTTTATGAATGGTGCATTGATATTGTGCATTTTCTTTGAGATTTTGAGTATCCACGTGGATTCACAAAAAATCAATTGAAAACCCTCAATTTAAAGGCCATAAACTATTGCATCATCAATGCAAATCAGTATTGGAAGGATCCATTAAACATCCTTTTATTATGTTTAACAGAAAGTGAGAAAGGAGTTATAGATCAGTTTCAGACAGGTATTTGTGGGGGTCATTATGCTTGGAGAGAAACAGCATATAAAATTTTAAGATTTGGGCTTTTGTTGGCCCAAATTATTTTCACAAGTAGGAGCAAAGGTTATATCTTGCATACCACGTCATTTTTTTGTTGGAAATCAAAAATTATCATTACTCCCTCTAGTTCCAGTTCTAGTTGAAAGGCCTTTCCTACAGTGGGGATTATACTTTATTAGGAGATTCATCTAGCATCTAGTAATCGGCATAGATGGATTTTGACTGCCACTGACTATTTTAAAAAGTGGTCAGACAATGCACAAGCATTTAGTAGTGTCAACATCATTGAATTTTTGCTAAAAATATAAAATTCTTCTACATCATTCTACTCCTTATTATCCTCAAGGAAATGGATTCGCAAAGTCATCAAACAAAAGTTTAGTCAAGGTCATTAAAAATGTACTTGCAGATCACAAAAGAAATTGGGACAACCATCTCAAGTATACAATATGGGCAAATAGAATTTCACCAAAAATATCAATAGGAAAATCACCTTTTCAGCTTATTTATGGCACTGAGGCACTTTTTCCTACACAAATATCTTTTCCTATTATCAAATTCTTACAAGAACCAAATGAAGGGCCTGGTGATTTTTCTAGGAGAATCAATCAATTCATAGAATTTAATGAAGACATGGATGAAGTCCAATATAAGCTTAGGAAATATCAGAAAAAATGAAAATATTATTTGACAAAAAGGCTAGAGAAAGAGACTTAAAGGAAGGAGATTTAGTACTAGAATGGGATGCTAGAAGAGAAGAAAAGGGAAAGCATGGAAAGTTTCACAATCCCTGGTTGGGACCTTTAAGCATTGCACAGGTTAAAGGCAACAATACTTTTGTTTTGCATAACTTAGAAGGTCAATATTCTTCATTGCCAGTCAATGGAAAATATTTGATACACTACATTTAGTATTGAGATTTCTTTAATCATTCATCATTTTTACATTACCAGTTTGTTACATTTTTCTGCAAGTGTGATTATTTGTTTCAATAAAGACTCCATTAGCCAGAGGAGAAGGCACTTGGATCTGCATTTTCTGTGAATCCTACAGGAGGAAGTTGTCCCTAGTTGGAGTCGATGTTATAACATTATTTGTTTTGATAAGTTAGATGTTTGAGATATAAAAAATAAAAAATATACATATATAAAAATATTGTAAAAAAGGGATAAAAGAACAAATACAAAAAGAAAAGAAAAAAATAGAAAATAATGAAAATCCCAAAGAGTAAAGTGTGCTAGTTTAAATTTCGCTCATTTATTTATTAATTGTGTTTAATTTATTTTAAGCATGATTAGATTAAAATTAAATTAAATTTTATTTGTAAATAAGTGACAACATGACCTTTTGTCGTTTCTGGTTAAAGTGCTCAAATCTCTTGGCGGTTGATAATCCCGAGCATGGAGATCAACAACTCTGAAGCCACTTTGCATCCCCTAGCCCCTCTGATGTTTAATCAACAGGGGGATGCGAAAAAATGGTCTGCCCCAAAACCACCTTTGCCATGTGCCCTCTACACAACTACTCTGCTCCCATTGTTTTCAAACAAAACCTTGTCCCACCATTCATCACACCACGTACCCATCATTCGTCCACTCCTATTCTGCCACTTGTCACCCCCTCATACTGATATGAAATGGAGCAGATTAGTAATGCTATGCTAATTCCCCATTCAGAATATCAAAATGTCCATAATGTTTATACTCCAAAATACCAAGTAAAAACATGAATTTTATGTGTGTTTACTTAAGTTAGTTTTCATGAAGAAAACATAAAACATGAAACCAAAACACTGAATGGAAACATGCATCAAATAGTAATACACCAGCCATTGTTAAAGGAGTTCACCCCTCCTAGACCACATCTCCTTGGATCAGCTCTAAAGGCATGACCCCTTCTCATTATGCTCAAAATTCTTCAATAATAAGAGTACATAAGTGTGCTGACAAATAGTGGTTAGTTTCCCCTTCAAGGAAACATTCTTCTGCAAAGAACTCTCACACTAAACACATGACAACCTACAGTTATTCATGAAATAATTAGAAATTTAAGGGCTCTCAAATCAAGACCCAATACTCCAATTTCCAAGAGCATAGACAATACTACAATCCACTTGAAGTACTTAAACAAGTCTCTTTCTCCATACACATATAGAGCAAAGAATAAATAAAGCTACAACATTGTTGTAATGGATGTTGTAGAAATCGCATGGAGGCTGGAAGACCCCTGTAAGGTCATCTCCATCTTCATACTCCTCCATAAACTGAATCAACACTCTGGTTTACCATAGCACCCATAGGCTTCACTTTGCAAAATCCTATGTAGAAGTGCTACTTTGATCCTGGAACCTATTCCAATCTGTTCAAAATGCCCAAAAATGGCTATCTAGCCTCTTTTTTCATCCCATTTGGTCAAATATTTCCTTAGTTATGACTTCTGTAAGTATTTCCACAATTTTCTCCTCCAAAACTCACTTACTGCCAGTTAAATTCATTATCTGCAGTTAAAATTGGCAGTTCCACCGAAATCAGCGGTCCCTCCATATTTCCCTCCTATGTCACGATTAAGGGCCGAGTGGTCTCATACAAAACGGTTAGTCTGGTGGTTAAGGCGACGGTTCCGCAATTCTGTCACAACTCGCAATCAGTGGAACATCCCAAGCCCAAGCAACAGGCACTTTGTGATACACGAATCTGTCGAGATTATGAAACACAACATATAACATATCACATCTGGCAGTCCTATTGCAATTTTCACTTTCCCTCAACGAGTATCAAAGTCCATACATTGTGATAGTAGCAGACCTGCCAGGGTAATAAACTGGAATCTAAAGTCGCATCGCATCTGGGACTTATCACTCATTGCAATCAGCGGATAACTTGGAACCTTGTATATACGGGACTTTGTTTTCCTCCGATTTGGGATTTTGTTTATTGCATTGCAACCCAGGTACCTAGGGGTTGATTTCCATTTGTGGGTTGCAATTGTGATCTGTTGCATCGCAACCCTTCCCTGCTCGGGGGGCAAATCTTTAACACGACCCTCTTGCAATTGCGATATATCGAATTGCAACCCTAACTGCTCTGGGGGTCAATTTCTTAAGCCAAGACCCTATTTTTTTTCCCTGATATGTGATATGCGGGACCCAATGGCAACTTGCCACTTAGCGCTTCCCCATTCGCTAGGACCTTTTCCATGTCATCCAATCCTGCCACCTGGACAAGTCAAACCTGAACTTTGACTTGCTCTAACTCCTGCATACGAGCTAGGATTGAAGTGTCATTCACACCATTGGATTCAAAATAATGAACTCTTCGATCTAAAGCTAAGCTTATCAAGATTCTAACACTTTGATTTTTTGGCAAATTTTGAGCTCCTGATCACATACACCAACTTTGAACCAATTAAAAATATTGTTACCAATAAATGCCTCTCCCGCGGCATGTAATGGGTATTACCCAATAAAAATATTTAACCGACCAAAGGCCCTTTTATTTGTTTTCTTCGAAGTTAACTGGTTGACCATCATCCCCTGCCCTGTCAAACCAGAGTTCAACCATTTGCGACCAGTACCAGGCTGACAGCGGCCCAAGTTACCAATGAATATTTGCACACACTACTACCTATCATTCAACAACAAAATCATTAACTTTTCGGGTAATTCTAGTCGTTTTCACCTTTTTTTTCATTTATGGATTCTAAAAAAAAATCTAATGTTATGGAAAACCCCATGCTTCCCCCTACCATTGATTTAGATCATCAACCTTAGTTGACCAATACTTCAAAATTGTTGAAACCAATTGTGAGTTCGGTCTCTATGAGCTCCATAGTTGGTTAAAACATAAATTCATTGACCAAATTATGAAATAAACCTCTAGGAGTCCTCCTTACCCCAGTTCAGCATTCCACAGACCCACCATTTCCTAGATTTTTTTGCATGGTGTCATGATAGGTATATTCCCAATCAAAGAGCAATAGTTTCTAAAAAAATGAAGATCTCTTTACCATTACTGATGAGTCAATCAACCAAATGATGCAGATTCAAAACAATGAACCCTTGCATCCATTTTCTCTAGAATCCCTCATGGATAGTTACAAAAATCTTGACTTTCCCTAGAGAGCCAGAATTTTTGAAACCTTTTTACCAGAAGATGTCCAATTACCTAAAACAAACCCACCTTATCGATCATCTATGTTTCCAGAAATGACCAAGAATATTATATCCATTTCCTCATGTTAGTTAGGTTATCATTCTGATCAGCAGGTCGATGAGGTCTTAATAAGTTTTTTGTCAGTATTCTAAACAAATGAAAATTCTTATCTAATTTTAAATTACAGTGGATACTTAGCAGATTCAATTCATGATCAATTCATGAAATTGCCTATATAAGGAGTGTTCAAGTATGCATCTTTTTTAGTATACTTGTTTTTGTTTAATCATTTGGAGAGGAAGAACACCACTGAATTCACATTTAGTGATTTTATAAATCAATTCCTATATGTTGCTACATGTTAATTCAACAGTGATGCAGAACCAAGAATTGGGACAGAGATCGGGAAATTCCTTCATCTCAGTGAACAGACCATAATGGGAGATAAATTATATAGAGATTAGGATATATGGATGTGAGTTGCCCCCATTCAAATCACCTAAATTTATTCCTATTCATATATTTTCATTAGAGTATATCAGAAAAATGATCAACATGGATCAACTACATTTTGTTGCAGCAAAGAAAAAGGCTCAGTTTAAGATTAAAACTCAAGTAGGGCCCCATATTTGTAACGCTAGAGAAGCAGGAAATGAAGCAAAAAATCTCCTCAGGCAGATGAACTTTAAGCTTAGTTTCCACTGGTCTTATGATCCCCTAGGAGTAATTTCAAAACTGAGGGTAGAACAAAAAACTACCCCATATACTCACACTCCTAGGCCTAAGATAGAACAATTTATGAAACAGAATGAATGGCATGAAAGCACACTTCAGGAAGCAGAGGAACAAGTTATAACATCTACACTGTCAAAGACTCCTCTAACAGAAGAAAAACAAGATAAAAGGCCCAGAGATAGTGCTTCTGCCATCCAAACACAAACTTCAGCCAAGGAGTTTAAAATTTACAGTAAAATATAGAAGACAGCTAGTACAAGTGATACACATTCAGAAGACACTACACAACAGCGCCCAATTATCCTAACAGGCCCATTCTTGTCATCATCTTCTAGCATAGAAGGAATGGTTGTAGGCTCTCCTTTATCTTCATCCAATCCAAACGTGGCATCATCTTAAATAGGAGAATTGCAGTAGAATCCGAAAGAGAAGAGTATCTTCACAGTTTACAAAGAAATCAAGCAGAGGAATGAAGCTTTGAAGGCTTTCACCAACACATAGTTTTGGAAGCAGACATCCTCTACTCAACACAGCCTACTTATTACCTTCGACACTGAGAAGGGAAAGATGCAAATAGTTTTCTAGAGCCCAAAGTAACTCATCCTAGGAGTGATCATGATTATACTAAGTTTATCTTTACTTTTGATACAAAATATATTCATCCTATTGACCAAATTAACCTACATGAGAAATCTGGTAAAATGATATATTCTTCCCTTACAATTTCAATTATGGCAGCATCTAAACTTCAACAGTCATTAGACAATGTACATTCTCAGTTAAAGTTGGAAAGGGTTTCTTCTTTAGCAAGAGATACCAAGATCAAATCCTTAGAGGATTTAGTGATAAAGTTGGGATATGATCCCACAAATGTAAAAGCAGTAAGAGAACTTATCAAGACTAAAAATCTAGACATGGTTTCTCTACGAAAACAGCTTAAGCTACCATCTACAGAAGATCCACAAGCTAAATAGATAGGTCAGCTAAAATAAAATATGTTCAAGATCATAATTGAACAAAATGTGCAGATTATAGAGAAAATGGAGACTGAGATTGAAAAGCTTCTAAAGGAAAAAGAACAACAGGGAATCCCAGCATCTGATAGAACACAAGCATCTACATCAACCACTACAACAGTACAGAGGACTACATCTACTAATCCAGCAACAGAGTTGGGAAAGGTTATGGAAGATTTGTCAATTAAGGGGCAAGAGGTCGAAAAACTAAGGAGACAGCTTAACAATTTACAAGAACAAAAACTAAAGATTAATAATGCTTATTTAGCTGAGTTGCAGAATTCATATAAGTTGACACAAAGAGTTCAATTGCTAGAAATCCAATTTGTTATAATTGACACTATCACACAAACTAGAGAATGTATTTGGATCCAGATAAATGAAGTCGTCATTGAGATATGGCCTTCAATTGAAATAATCTTTGAGCGAGATGAACTAGTACAGAGGGCCAAGCAAGCCATAGCAGATGTAAAGAGAGATTTGAGTTCAAAGATAGGAAGAACATGTGCATTGATAATGGTTTTAAGTTCAAAAACCAACGTTGAATTGGAGGAATATGATATAGAAGACAGAACAGAGACCATACTAGAAGTAAGAAGGATTCTCACTAAGAAGAATTTGATGTTGCAGCTGGAAAATAAGTGCCATAACCTCGAATCAAGTATCCAGAGGTTTCACGGGAAATTTTCAGTTTTACACCAAAAGGGATTGCCTGGATTACAAGGAGTGGCAGATAAGTTAATTGATTTAGAATAATATCAAATGAAATTATGTTCAATTGCCAACGATAAATCTAGGTTTTCAAAGATCAAAGGCACAATCACAGGTAAAGTGTTTATAGAAGGCCTCAGTTATGATTTACTTATCAAGCATGAGATAAATCATGTATTTGTGGTAAAACTAACTTTTCAAAAATATACCGAGGTAGATGAAACTTTTAGAAGATTAATCAAATACCATATTCCAGATGAAGAAAGATGGAAGTAATTATGCAAGTTTCTGGAGTAATGAGTCAGCAACAGTCATCAACAAAATAGCAGGTTTGTCAGCCACATCAGCACGAGAATCATCAAACCTAGAGACAAGAGATTCAGTAGTTTGATTTCCCTATATTTATGTACTATTTTTGTAGAAACGGATCTAGATATTTTTCCAATGTATCTAAATATTTTACTTTAGATAATTTGGGAACATTTTGTATAAATAATTCCTAAAAAACTCCCCATATTTTGGGGTTGTTGAGTGATAGGACCACCCCACCACTAACAGATGGGCCTCGTAATTGGTTGATTTCATTTTAACGGTGTAATGGAAATTGAGGATGGATCAACGACCCACATACATCTCGAAACCCCACCTGGTCCATTGTGCTTTATTTTGTTTTTATTTTATTTTATTTTATTTTTATTTTTTTGGGGGGGGATCTAATATTGAAACTCTCAATGTGGGTCCCTTTTTTAATTAGGATACATTTTAGGAAGATTCTAATAGGGCACATGCCCAATCATTAGTCCCTATTCATCTCGAGTCCATTGTGGTCTACTAGGAGTTAATGAGGGGGATGGGGAGGGGGGCGGGGGGGGGGGGCGGTGTGGGTGTGGGGTGGGTGTTGTGGTCCAAAACCAAATACCACCAACGTTTAATACCACTTGGGTTTCGTTGTGGAACAATAAACAAGGGTGAGTACCGCATGGATGGATGTGATGGCCTCATGCTAACGTAGCCCTTGGTGATGTCGAACTTGTGGAAGGCATAACTTTTGATCCATAACTTGGAATGAGATTAAACTTATATCGTTGGAAAGCTCTCAACAAGCTACATGTGGTGGTTGATATCATATTTTTATTCCACAAAATTTGAAGAAGGAGCTTTTTTGTAACTCCATATTTATGCCAAACTATGGAGGTTGGGTTAAGTTATCATAGTAACACCTCACATAGTTCAAGATAGCATAAGGGGTGGGAGTGGATGCTACATAGTGGTATCAAAACCTAGGTTCAACCTGTTGGAAATATTGGTAGGGGGTGAATATATATTTCCTACTTCAATTAGTATTTTTAAATTTTCAAAACATTAAACATTATTAACATTAGTTAAACATAAACAATCATTAACACCATTCAACAATGCACATAATCAAGACAATAGACACCAGAGATGTTAGGTGGAAACCCTTCCTGGAGAAAAACCACCAAATGCTTCTTAATATTTGTCTTCAATAAGTACATCAATAGGAAGCTCCAACTTCCATCATTTTCAGCTACAAATGAGGGAGACTCCAACCCCCTGGTTTACAGGCTACAACTTAAAAAATGCTCCAACACACTGTTTACCAGCTGCTACTAGATGGTAGTTCCAATGCCCAAGTTTATAGGCCCAGACTTGAAGGATGCTCCAACACCTTGTTCATCATCTTTGACTAAGTGGATGCTCCAACACTTGAGTTTAATGGCTCTGACCTGAAGGAAGCTCTGACTCCCTAATTCACCAGCTTCTACTTGAAGGATGCTACAACACCCTGAATGAGCTCCAACCTACCCTAGCACCACCCTACCACCTTGCTTATCAAGCTGCCACTTTCTCTAAAGGCTCCAACCTTTAGCTCATCACAGTAGACCATGTTTCACAATTTTCAGACTAGATCCACCTGTACTCATAATCAAAGCAAAATGTAACACAAGTTCTGCTCAGTGATCAAGTACCAAAACTTTGTTTAACAATTAATCTGATATTTGTAATAACCATTTCTCTTTACTACTCAAATACATCAAGATTTCTCTGCATATAAATGGACCATCCATTCCTCTACAATACAAGTTAATAACAAAACCCTAATTCCGTCAAATATTTTCTCAACAATCAATACATCATCATACACTTGCAAACCATAGTTCAACACCCAAAAGTAGATAAATATCAAACTCTAATAGCTTATGCTCATCATCTAGGTATCAATAATATTAAAGAGATAATAATTAGTCCTTTCTCAAGATAAAACCCTAGGAAGCATGAACTTTCATTTTCATGTCCAAAATTGAAACTCTCATCATGGGTCCCTCATTTAATTGGGAGCCATTGTTGGACGATTCTACTAAGGCACATTGCCAATCAATAGTCCCTATTCATCTAAATGCCCTTGTGGTCTACTAGCAATTAATGGGGGCATTGGGGGGGGTGTGGTGGGGGGGTTGGTTGCAATCCAAAACCAAATACCACCAACATTTAATACTACTCGGGTTTGGATGGAGGGTTCATTGTGGAACAATAAGCAGGGGTGAATACGACATGGATGGACATTATGGCCTCAAGCTAACGTGGCCCTTGGTGATTGTCGGAGTTCTGGAAGGCATAAATTTTGATCCAAAACTTGGATTGAGGTGAAACTTATATCGCTAGAAAGCTCTCAACAAGCTACATGTGATGGTTGATATCATATTTTAATTCCACAAAATTTGAAGAAGGAGCATTTTTGTAACCCTGTTTTCATGCCAAACTATAGACATTGGGTTAAGTTATCATAGTAACACCTCCTATAATTCAAGATAACACAAGGGGTGGGAGGGAATGCTACATTGTGGTATCAGAGACTAGGTTCAACCTTTTAGAAATATTGAGAGGGGGGTGAATCAATATTTCTTACTTCAACTAGTATTTTTAACTTTTTAGAGAATTAAACAGTATTATCATCAGTTAAACATAAACCATCATTAACACCATTCAACGATGCTCATAATCAGGACAACAGACACCAAATATTTCAAGTGGAAACTCTTCTTCGAGAAAAACCACCGAACGCTTCTTAATATTTATCTTCAAGAAGTACACCAATAGGAAGCTCCAAATCCCATCATTTTTAGTTATAACTAAGGGAGACTCCAACCCATTGATTTACAAGCTACAACCTAACAAATACTCCAACACCCTATTTAACAGTTGCTACTAGATGGATGCTCCAATGCCCAAGTTTATAGGCTACGGCCTGAAGGATACTCCAACACCTTGTTCACTAGCTTCAACTAGGTGGATGCTCCAACACACGAGTTTACAGGCTCCGACCTGAAGAAAGCTCTGACTCCCTAATTCACCAACTGTTACTGGAAGGATGTCATAACACCCTACCACAAGCTCCAACCTGCCTTAGAACCACCATACCACCCTACTCAGCAAGCTGCCACTTACTCTGAAGTCTCCAACATTTAGCTCACCACAATGGACCACCCTTCGCAATTTTCAGACTAGATCCACCTGTGTTCATAATAAGAACAAACTACAACACAACTTATGCTCAACAATCAAGTACCAAAAGTCTGCTTAACAATCAATCTGATCTTTCTAATAGCCAATGCTCTTTACTAATCAAATATATCAAGATTTCTTTGCATATCAACGGACCAACCATTCCTCTACAATACAAGTTAATAACAAAACCCTAGTTGCAACAAAACTCTGCTCAACAATCAATTCATCAGCATACACTTACAAACACTAGCTCAACACGCAAAAGTAGATCAATATCAAACCCTAACAGCGTATGCGCATCATCTATATATTAATAAGATTTAAGATATAATAAGTAGTCCCTGCTCAACATCAAACCCTAGGAAACATGAAATTTCATTTTCACGTCCAAAATTGCATTAAATTGTCATCTCACATCAACAATATGTAAGAGAATTGTAACACCCTATCATCATATATTGTAAATATGCATCAAACATATAGGCTTGTCATAAATGTGCATCAATAAGGACTCTGCTCAATCAAACCTTAGCTTCATATGTTTGGCATGTCCTTTGCTTTGCCTAACACTGTCACACTAAATCAAAAATGTATATTCCTGAGCCTTGATCTCTCAGCCTCTTTCGGATTCCAAATCAAATAGAAATTGCTCTAAGGACCATGTTGAAGTGTTCTGAGCTTCTGATGGGTTATGGTAAGGCGTTCTTTCTACCGATGCAACCAGACTTTGTTGCCCACCTGAAACTTGTGTGGTGCCCCTGCGGGTGAGGAGAAGTTGTTCCTGTGTTCTTTCATGACTGTATCCCTCTGTTGATGTTGTTGCTGCGTGGAGGAACCCTTCGCGGGGGTCATGGATGTGGCAACGATATTCCCCTTACTTTTGGAGTGAACCAAATAGAAAATAAATTTCCTAGTCTGTGAGATGAGCTTGTTGTCTTTCTTAGTAGTGATCAAAGAGGTGGCAGTAGCTAGGGCTACCTCCGGTATCATGTATAATGAATTACCCAAAGAAATAATAACATCATGAGGCCTTGACTCATACACAGCATGTTGCCTCCACAAGTATGGTTGGCCTAATAATACATCACAAACATCCAGAGGTGTAACATCACTTAATACCTCGTCTGTGAAGGGTTTGATGTTGTAGGGAAGGCGACACTGCTGGCAAACTTGGAGATCTCGTCCTTGGTGAAGCCACCCGATACTATACGGTTGCAGGTGTGGTGTAGTCGGTAGGCCCAACTACTTCACGACCTCTGCTAAAATGAGGCTCCTTTGGCTGCCACTATAGACAATGAATTGTAGCGGCGAACCCTTCACCCACATCTATGAGTGGAAAATATGCTCCCCCTCCTCTGGATCTTCGGGCTCATTCTTCTGGATCTTGGCGGTGTCAACAATGGCGCTGGGCTCTGCATCAATGATCTGCTTCCCTTTTCCATTCCCCTTGTTGGGTTCTTACTCAATGTCAAAACATGCATTTGATTCTAAAGCTTTCAACTCGGCCACCAATGACTGCTTGGTTCGACACTCACTTGTGTTATGAGTGGGGCTCTTATGGAACTCACACCAATTTCCTGTGTCCTTCTTCGACTTTGTGGTGTTTTCCTTTTCTTGTGGCTTCGATGGGTTGTCTTGGGTCACCTCACCTTGGCTTTATCCTTTGGTCTTCGAATTCTCAGATCCAAAGTCTCGCTTCTTCTGTTTGAACTTTTGCTCAATTTTGACAGCATATCGATACGCAATGCTGAGTGAGGAGATGTTTAGAAACTCCATCTCTTCTTGGATTATCTGTGTAGGCAGCCGCAATATTTGAGTACCAGATGCAGCTCAGAATCTTTGACACCCAACTATGTGCGAAGGGTATGAAAAAATTTGGTGAACTCCAGTGCATCTTAGTCCCTTCCCTGCTGCATCATATCCCACTTTCTGTATTTGTCCTCATAGCTTTTGACAGGGTAATACTGCTCCTTAATGGCATCCCGAAATGAATTCCAAGTGGGTGTGGTTGAGAATAGTGAGCCCATACTTTCATCCTTCCGCTCGCAGTAGGTTTCCCACCAGTCCTTGACGTGGGGGGCTACTTTGAGAAGAACGAAAATAATCTTTTCCCGACTCGAAAAATCATGAACAAAAAAATAACCATCTAGAAGATTTAACCATTTATAGACAGCATATGCGTCTATCTGGCCCTCGAAGATGGGGATTTCAAAATTAACTTGTACCTTAAAGGGTGTGGCATTTCCAGAGTAGCTGTTGGAAGCCAATGTGTCGCCTCTGGGTAGCCACTTAAGGATCTGGGCAAAGTTGTCCATCATCATGTTCCTTTGTCGCTCGAGGGCTTCTTCAAGCAAGATTTTGATAGGATCTCCTGCCCCCTCATCTTTCTTTTCATCCGCCATGGGAGGCCATTGGGATTTTCGAGGCTGGTCTTGTAAAGGTTCGACCAGTTCAAGCCCTAACTCCTTATATCCTGACCTCGTTGGGGACATGCAAAGAAAAACAGAGAAAAAGCAGACCGCTCTGATACCACTGATCCGGATTTAGACAGGAATGCAAAAAATTACAGATTTAATCATAAACACAAAGATGCAGTGGAAATAATACTTCATTCCATTAATGTAAAATATTGAAATATGCTTACAAACAAAAATGGAAATAAACGAGCTAGGGTGATGGTAGCTTATCTCTGAGAAGAGATGTGGTGGCTACATGCCTCTGAACTGCCTTACAATGAGGCTCAAGGGCCTTTTTATTATTGAACAATAAGAGTAAAACCTAAACAACCAAAACCCTAACCCGAGGAGATGTAACAACAAGAGTTTATGGGCCCCGTTGGGGTGAGTTGGACAGCCAACTTCCCAGGGTCATGACTTGGTCATACTATCTCTATTTGACGCTCATGATAACCCCTTGGAAAGATCTCTCCGAGGACTACGACCAAAAGGAAATTTTAGTTACAAAATCGTTGGCAGTAGATTTCCAAAAAAACGTCGTTTAGGGCTCAAAACGGCTCTGGAAGTCAAGACCCAAAAAATACTAAAAATAGTAAATTGTGCTACAATTACGGAAACGGAAAAACTGAAAGAGACAGTTGTGGGGGTCCAAATGGGATAAGTGGGTGGCCACCAACATCCACCTCGATCAGTCAGCCTCCAGACCACTGCCCAAAACTTCCTGAAATTTCTCAAAATCATTAACTACATGAAAACAAGGCTAAACATGTAAACTTGAAGGAAGAACTCGACCTAGATTGCCTATAACATAACAAACATCTCTTTAAACACATGGAAAACATAAGCTACAGGTCATGAATGCATATGTAGCCATGAAATTCTAAGATTCATCTAAGAATCATTAAGAAGGCCCTATGCCCTGTCCACATAGCTACAATAACATTTGTTAGTCCATACATTCATCAACCGATCAATAGCTAAACACTTCATGGCAATAGCCACAAAAGATGCACATCATATAAACAACATATATACAAAAAATAATCAGCATATAAACCATGGCAACCCATCCATAATATCACCAACATATAGTAACAAATATACATGAATCATAGTAGAATAATAGCTCTTATTAACATATGAATATACAAACCAAGTCAGGAACTTCCACACACCACCCAACCATAGCTTGGGCTGAACCTAATACCTCTTTCAGCCAATCACTTTTGTGCCATATTCCAAGCATGAATATGGGAACTCATGGAATAAGCCCAACAAAACCAAACTAGGGCTTCCATAGGCAAAGCCACCTAAAGCCTCAACCATTGATTCCACCTCATGGTCGAACATCACTAACATAAACCAGATCATTCTCTGCCCAATTTTTCCAAGGCTCTAGGACCTAGTAACTTAACCCATAGCCTTCCACAACTCCAGAGCATTTGTCCAATGTAGCTCTAGGGACTAGTAAATCAACCCACCAAGGGATCCAAAGCATTTGTCCAAACCTAGGCTCTAGGACTAGTAACTCAACCCAAGTTGTTCCAGGGATTCCAGAGCATTTGTTCCAACCCACAACCATAAGGAATTATGAGAACCAATCATAAAACAACTAAGTGGAAAAACCCACAACACTATGTTTATCCAAGAAATGGAAAGATAAAGCTAAAACCATTGTTAATCTAGGTAAATATCCATGTCAATGACAACAAATAACCATAAAACAACATGCATATACCATGCATCCATAAATCAGCAAACAAATTATATGTGCTACCTGTTACCTTGCAAAGTAATCTAGTTGTACTTGTTGATCCACCTATTCCCTTGCAATTTCCCGCTTTCCCTTGCCTTCTTTCTCCAAATCCAATGTATGCCTAAATGCTCCAAGATTTAACTAAGTATGCAAGAGTATGATAGTGATAGAATTGAAGAGAGCTCTAAGCTAAAACTGACAAAAGGTTAACCACCAAAAGCTCAACTGACAAAAGTTACGCACTGATTCTCAAAATCCTTTTTATCATTGAGGCCTCTATTTTCTTTATTTTCCTTCAATTTCCTTCAATTTCCCTCTCATGAAAATATGTTGCCTTTCATCTCCCTTTTCTCCTATTTTCCTTTGTTTTCATAAATAAAATGCCAATTATTGCCACTTTTCCTTTGCCAATTTTAATAGATATAAATTAATCACAAGTGATCCCCATCACTATGTTTTACCCAACATTCATCTTGGAATATGTGTCACATGACCTTGGTCTTATTTTATTTACATAGGAAATCAACCAGGGCATGTTAAAAATCGCTCCCCCTTGAGGGAACACCATCCTAGGTGTTCAATGACACTTATAAACTAGCAAAACGCATGCTTCCCATGGATCTTTATAACACAACTTGATGCAACATTTACATCATATCATATTTTTGAGCCCATGACCATCATGACATGAACACCATACTACTTATTGGAGCTTTATAACACAACTCGATGAAACATTTACACACATATGCATATATAGACATAACCAAAACACAACACCAAAACACATATCAAAGAACATCCTCTCAACCATTGAATAGAGAAGGATGTATAGCCCGAATATGATTAAACATCTCCCATGTAGCTTCATCGAGCCAATAGTTCTTCCACTGCCCTTCAACTTGCTCGATTTCTCGATTCTGCAGCATGAGCATCTTTCGTTGCTAGATGCACTAAGGTTATGGCTAGAATTCTCCTTTTGGTTCCACCTATAATACAAACCAGTCAATCACATGATCAACATCTTTCACATACTTCTTAAACCATGACATATGGAAAACATCATGGACTTTCACTGTTTGTAGTGCAAGTCGGTAGGCCACTGATCCAATTCTCCCTAGGATCTCGAAATGCTCACAATACTGAGGTACCATCTTGGCACATGATCTAATCCTCAAGGAGCTCTTCTTGGGGTTGATGTGCAAATACACATGTTCCCCAACTTGAAACTCCTTAAATACCTTGTGTTGATCTGCATAACTCTTCTGCATGTGCTATGTTTCCTTTAGATTCATCTTCATAACCTCCATTTCCTGTTTCATTTCTGTCAACATATCCAGTCCAATCAATACCGTGTTCATTGGATCACTCCAATAGAAGGTAGTATTACAACTCCACCCATGAAGTGTCTCAAATGGAATCGTCTTCAAGGACTTTGTTATGAATAAAAATATATATAAAATAATGCAAATAATGTAAACAATAATAAATAATAATAATAATGATTAATTAGTAACTAGTTAATGAAAAGGTATGTCCCTAAGGACATAACCGTTGGTGAAGAGGTACTTGCCTAGGGTATATAAGCAAGCCCTCACCCTCATTGTATTCATCTCATATCACATCAATTCTGTTATACCATATTCAATATCCAATTATTTTCCTACAATGGATGTCTTTGTCTTCAAAGTATTCTGAAGATAACTCCGCTGCGTATACGAACCTTGTTTGTTACATAATGTTATGACTAAAAATATACATAAAACAATACAAAAATGTAAAAAAATAATCATAATGATTAATTAGTAACTAGATAATGAAAAGGTATGTCCCTAAGGACATAATCGTTGGTGAAGTGGAACCTTCCTACGGTATATAAGAAGGCCCTCACCCTCATTGTAATCATCTCACATAAATTCTTTTATGATGTCTAATATACAATTACTTGTCCTAAAATGGATGTTCATGTCTTCGAATTTTTCTTAATATTACTACTATGTATACAAACTATGTTCGTTACATTGGTATCAGAGTCACATTGGATGATCCTAGCCTTTGGCCATCAACTATTCGTCAGATCTAGCGTTTCACTTCATTAAACTTTTGGAGATTCTCCATTTCACTATGTGGCCCTTAGCTATATATATATATCTATAGATATAGATATAGATATAGATGAAGAAAAAAAAAGGAAAGGACAAAAAATAAAAAGAAGTTAAAAAAGGGGGGAAGTATATATATAAAAAAACTAAAATAAATAAAAATTATAAAAAAATAAGTATATATATATATATATATATATATCAAACTGTGCTTTCACCTTAGGTCCCTTCCCATGACACCGACGTTTCCCAATTCATTTCCTGCTCACTTATTCCTTTCTATAGCCACCATTATCCGTTGACCATCTCACCTGTCTATCGTCGCATGATCCATCACCATCCAACATAGTGAGAGTCACTATTACAAATCGGCCCACCTTCGACCAGTGGGAAATCTCTGTGTATATGTGTTTTATGTGTTATGCTCTCGCATTGTTTATTTTTCTATGATTTAGAATTCGTATGCAGATAATTTATGTATGGGGTTAAAACCTACATTTGGTATCGGAGCTTTTTTGGCTTCAAGGGGACGCCTTTGTTGCTGAGGGGTTTCGCTCGGGCCTGTGGTAGACCCTGTTTAGTGGGAGATCTGCAAGATCGATTCTGGTGGTGAAAGAAGATGGCGAGCAGTGGAAAGATAGA
>APFE031615056.1:60157-76364 GCA_000404065.3 Pinus taeda
AAATTGTACCCTATATTAGGTTGGGCGAACCTACCTATGGTTTTCGGTCCATGGTTTTGGATGCGATGGTTTTTGGTCCATGGTATTGGATGCTTCGGCTAAATATGTATTGTAACATTGAAAGGAAAATAATGAAAAATCAAGCCGGTAGTCCCGGTTTTTGGATCCAATGGGAAATATCTGTGTATATGTGTTTTATGTGTTATGCTCTCGCATTCTTTATTTTTCTGTGATTTAGAATTCGTATGCAGATAATTTCTGTACGGGGTTAAAACCTACAAAAAGGCGAGGTTATTTATATAAAAATAATAATAATAATAAAAGAGAGAGCCTAACTCATTCAATTAATGTGAATGGAGTCTAATTTGAAAATAAAGGAAGGAATATATTCCTATAAAGGTCTTTCCATTTCAGATTGTAGCTTAATTATTGATCTAGGTGGCTCCAGAGAGACACATAGGACAAAGAGGGTTTACGAAAGATTGAAAATCAAAGTGATTAGAATGCTTTTGAACTAGGACCAGAGCGTAGATCTCATCGTCCTAATCACGGCAGTGTGAACGGTTTGTCAATCCGAGCTCATATGAAGGAGAACGACTCAGTCAAAGTTTGGTTCACTTTTGCTGACTCGTCAGGATTAATGGATACACAATTTGGAAGTTTTCTGGTGGACAGAATCCTGCCAACTTCGGCCAGATTCCAGGAGAATTTGTGGCCTGATTAATTTGTCTCGTTCGGTCAATTTTCGGGATTTTTGAAATGCCCAATTATTGTATTAAAAACAAAATATATATATATAAAAGGAGGTGGTGGGCCACCTCCCCCACCACCCCATCGCACTCACCATACAAAAATGCCATCGTATTAAACGAGGCCGGTGGGAGTTGAACCCATGGCTGGTAGGAGGGACGGCCCCGCCCACGCGGCAGCCCCACGTTAATCCCATGCACAATCCCAACAAAACTTAACATCGTACCGAAAAAGCAATTAATTAATAAACCAAAATACAATACGCCAATTAATTCAATCAAAGATACAGGAGTTATGGGGCCCAATGCGGACCCAACCCACCTCCAAAATAACATGTTGCGGTTTCATTAAAACGAGAAAAGTTAAACATGGAGGAGGCGGGGTTTGACCACCCGACCTCCTCCACCAAATTCAGATATCTTAACCACTACGCCAAACAAAATTTATTGTGATGTCCGCCCGGGAAAAATTTATATAAACCCAACATTTTTGCATTGTGCCCAAGCATGGAAGAACTAGGAGCGGGCACAGAAATCGAGGTGGAAATTTCTTTAATTAATTTATTGCAGGTGCAACCATGACTGAGCGAAATTTCCAAGAGGGTGAAATTTTTGCAGTGTCCAAATTGGACAAACTTTATGTCGATCTTACACCTCTCAGCGACACAAACCCGATGGCATAGTCAGTTTCCTGATCTGAGTAGTAGATTTGTAGAGGACTCTGAGGAGGGAATCTTTTAGGAATCTAGGGGATCTAAAAGATTCTTTAAGACCCAAAATTTCACTTTCTCAGAATTCAAAAATTTGACAGTCGATTTTGCACTATTCGACACCACAAATATAATGGTGTGTTCAGATTTTCCATTTTCTCATTTCATTTTTTGTCCACTTTTCTAAGTGGAATGCAGGTGTCATCATTCAGAGTGCGAGTAATCATTCCATGAGATTCGACGCAGCGAGGTTGATGGTACGACCAGCTTCAGTAGTTTGACATCCGCTTCTTCAGATGGCCCCAGGATGTGAGGTATATGCAGTGTGTTCGTGTACTTCTTTTGATATGCATTGTGTTGCACAAATCCCTAATTGATGTTTGATGTGGGATCTTGTTTCTTACTTGTTTTCAAGATTCCTGCTTGATGTGATGTGGAATCATCTATGTGATGTACTTGTTGTCATGATTCGTCATGTTTTATTTGAGATCCCTTTGTCATCATTTTGATAGGATACTCATGTTGTCGCCATTTATGTTTGCATTGAGATCCCTTTTATGCCATGTTGGCAGGATGATCATCATGCATGAGTTTTGTGTCATACTGATAGGAGTCCTTTTGACTGAGAGTTCCTGTAGTGGAACATCTCTTGGAGCCACTCCTACATGAGGGAATTTTCCTTGTATGATCATGGCATCATCTCTTATGTACATCATCACTATTGACAGCAATTAATGCAGCGGCCTACACCATCTTGACATCGGGGCTCGGAGATGTAGTCCCTCCTGGATGAACTTCGTTATCAACAGCTTATGTTTTCATGTGTTGATGATTTTCATGTTCCTCTTCTTTACAGCATGCAGATGTATTCATTGATGTTCCTTTAAAAATGCAATTTAACACATCACGAAAGTAAAAGGTGTTGGAAGGTCATTTGTCACACCTGGACCTGGATCAAGTGGTATCAGAGCGATCTTTGCATGGATGAGAATTGGAGCGGGAACAATGGAACTTGCAACGATAGAGGATGAAAAAGCAATGTACAAGACCATGCTCAAAATTTCCAAAAGGGTGGAAATAATGTATGAAACTCTACAAAAAGAGATAGAGGAAAATGAGCAATTGCAGCTTTAGTTGCAAGCCACGGAAGAGGCACTAGAAGAAATGAAGCACAACAACCAAAGTCTTCAGACAGATAACGTTGAATTAAAGATGCTTCTACATGAAGAGAAAGAGGAGAAACATAGTTTGCTACGACAGCTGCAAGCAAGGGACGAGGCCTTGAAAAAGCTACAACGTGACCCATGTGAGGTAAAATGTAATTCTCAAAATTCATGTATGTTTCCTGATGATGATTTGGTTGTTTTTTTAAATCATACCACAGGAATTCGCTCCAAACTGTTGAAGAGAATGGGGTATGAAGGAAAAGGCTTGGGCGTTAATGGCCAAGGCATTGTCAACCCCATCAAAGTGGAGGAATTACCCTATGAGACAGGACTTGGGCATGTCAGAAAGGAAGTTGGGGAATGCGCCGATATAGCTAGCGAACCACCAACAATAGATGATTAGCAGCCCTCATCAGTCCTTTCCAAATCAACAGAGGAGGTAAAAGATGTTGATTTCCTTTCTATTTCATCTTCACATAGTATGATTTATGTTGGATATGTGGAGATCCCAATTACAGGGACAAACATGAGGCTCCTTACCAGGATGAGGCACGAGGAGGAAAAAGAACTTGGTGTTACTAACCAAGGCATAGCTCAACCATTGGAGGTTGTGCAAAGACCTCAATTTGCAGGCTTGAGATACACCGAGGGAGAATGCTCGAAGGTGTCAGATTCTTCCAAGACATCGTTGAAATCATCGAGGAAATAGAATGATGGGAACACATCCCCATCATCCCATGGTAGTGCCCATTGTAGGGAAAGAGCTAAGGCAAGCTCTCATCGTCGTCCTTACACCAAAGATAGAAAGAAAAGGTATAACTAGTTTCAACATTCGAATGTTCATTTCGATATAATCATGTTTTTAATGTTGGACATAAATCAAGACATCGAAAAACATGTACCTTTTGTGGATTACATAACCATAAATTTTCTAAGTGTTGTTAAAGAATAACAGCACAAACAAGGAGGAGGCATGAAAGACCCTCTCCACATCAGGTAAAGAAACATGTTAAGGTGATCTAGAGGAAGAATATGTATTGCAGCCATTGCAACAGAAGAGGCTATCAAAGAGCCACTTGTTAGAGGCTCCATCCAGAGCAGTGCCTAAAAGACAAAGCGTCAATGCATGAACCAGGTGAAACGATTGTTCGATGAGCAAAACCTCCACAAGGGGATGACCCATTCATAGCGATAAGTGAAAAATGGTTTCTAGATATGTTAGCTTGTCATGGTCGTGCTTTTGTAAATCATTTGTTGCATTTTAAAATGTAAAAATGATGATGTGTTTTCCATCACTTGTTAAGTAGCAATGATGTCTAGTATTATTTTGAGTCATATATTAAACTCTGAAAGTGAGTTTCCATCACTTGTCAAAAAGAATAGTGTCTAGCCTTATCTTTGTAAATCATGTGTTGCAGTGATGATGTGTTTTCCGTCACTTGTTGACGCAACAATGATAAGTTGGTCTTGTTTTCATACCTGGGGTATTGTTTCCATTTCGATGTAAACTTGACCATTGAGTATGTGGTATAAACTCGTGGAAAGTGTGGGATGCTTGGGTCATTAGTTGGTCATGAAATTCAAGCATGTAATTTGCAAAACAATGTACTACAAGTTGCAGAGGTGGCAGGGGTCGGCTCATCGCTTAAGGCTCCAAAGAACAAAGGTGAAGGAGATGGAAGTGAGACCTTTTAGGATGCTTTTGATGCAGACAAGGTACAAAGAAGTTTCAGATTAATTTCATGCTTTTGGAGGACCAAAAGCTCCTCAGTGGGGAGGATTGATCCAAGTGGCTCTAGAGACACACACAAGACAAAGAGGGCTTGTGGAAGCTTGAAAATAAAATTAATCAAAATGCTTTTGAACCAGGACCAGAGCATAGATCTCGTCGTCCTGATCGCAGCAATGTGAATGGTTCGTCAATCTGAACTCGTATGAGGGAGAATGAACCAGTAAAAGTTTGGTTGACTTTTGCTGACTAGGTAGGCTTAATGGAGACACAATTTGGAAGTTTTCTGGCAGATGGAATCTAGCCAACTCCAACCAGATTCCAGGCGAATTTGTGGCCTGATTAATTTGTCTCCTTCGGCCAATTTTTGGAATTTTTGAAATGACCAATTATTCTATTAAACAATATATATATATATATATATAAAGGGAGGTGGTGGGCCACCATACCTACCCCCCCATCGCACTCACCATACAAAAATGCCATCGTATTAAACGAGGCCGGTGGGAGTTGAACCCACGGCTGGCAGGAGGTCCGAACCCGCCCACGTGGCGACCCCACGTTAATCCCATATACAATCCCAACAAAACTTAACATCGTACCAAAAAAAAAATTAATTAATAAACCAAAATGCAATATGCCATTTAATTCAAACGGAGATACAGGAGATATGGGGCAGGCCGCCCAATCCGGACCCGACCCCCCTCCAAAATAACATGTTTCGGTTTCATTAAAATGAGAAAAGTTAAACATGGAGGAGGCGGGGTTTGACCACCTGACCTCCTCCACCAAATTCGGAGATCTTAACCACTACGCGAAACAAACTTTATTGTAATGTCTGCCTGGGAAAAATTTATATAAACCCAACATTTTCCAATGCGCCCAAGAATGGAGGAACCAAGAGCGGGCATGGAAATCGAGGCGGGAATTTTTTTAATCAATTTATTGCAGGTGGAACCATGACTAAGCGAAATTTCCAGGAGGATGAAATTTTTGCAGTGTCAAAATTGGATAAACTTTATGTCAATCTTACACCTCTCGGCGACACGAACCCAATGGCGCAGTCAGTTTCTTGATCTAAGCATCAGATTTGCAGAGGACCTAGAGGAGGGAATCTTTGAAGAATCTAGGGGGATCTAAAAGAGTCCTTAAGCCCCAGAATTCCACTTTCTCATAATTCAGAAATTTGAGAGTCGATTTTGCACTATTCGACGCCACAAATCTGATGGTGTGTTTAGATTTTCCATTTGCTCATTTCATTTTTTGGCCACTTTTCTAAGTGGAATGCAGATGTTAGCATTCAGCGTGCGAGCATTCATACCATGAGATTCGACGTAGTGAGGTTGACGGTACGGCCAGCTTCAGCAGTTTGACATCCACTTCTTCAGATGTCCCCAGGATGTGAGTTATATGCCGTGTGTCCATGTACTTCTTTTTCTATGCATTGTGCTGCATAGATCCCTGTTTGTTGTTTGATGTGGGATCTTGTTTCTTACTTGTTTTCATTATTCCTCCTTGATGTGATGCGAAATCATCTGTGTGATGTACTTGTTGTCATGATTCGTCATGTTTTATTTGAGATCCCTTTGTCGTCATGTTGATGGCATACTCATGTTGTCGCCATGTATGTTTGCATTGAGATCCATTTTATGCCATGTTGGCGGGATGATCATCATCCATGAGTTTTTTATCATATTGATAGGAATCCTTTTGACTAAGAGTTCCAGTAGCGGAACATCTCTTGGAGCCACTCCTGCATGACGGCATTTTCCTTGTATGATCGCGACATCATCTCTTATTTACATCATCTCTATTGACAACACTTAATGCAACGGCCTACACCATCTTGAAACTGGGGCTCGGAGACGTAGTCCCTCCTTGATCCGAAATGGGGACCTGAAGGCTTCTTTTCATGCTTACAAGAACTTCTCCCACTCGAAAGCTTACATATTCCCAAGATCTAGCTTATGATTGATAGTTTACAGAATTAAAAGTGCTTGAAAGAGGTGTATGCTTGTGTTTGTTTTTAGACTGTTCAAGTGCTTATGTACATTTTCTTATGCTGATGTAAAACACACATAACAATAAATACAATGCAGCAAATAAGAAAACACATGAGACAACAATATAATATGGAGTTCACCCTGATATCTTGGGCTACGTCTCCTTGAGCTCTAATCAACTCGAGTATACTCTTTGGGATTATGGCTGAATTCTTTTACAAGTTCCACACTCAACTCCAATAGGTTATGACTGAACCATTGGACTTAGAATACCATTTATATCCCTGGCTGTTTGGCTCTCTCGCTCTCGGCACTCGGCTCTGGCTCTGCCTCTGCCTCTGGCCCTTTGCTCTGGCTCTGGCTCTAGCTCTAGCTCTCGGCTCTGGCTCTCGATCTCACTCTCGACTCTTGGCTTTCGGCTTTGGCTCTTGGCTCTTGGTTCTCGCCTCTGTCAAGCCTCGAACCGTTGGTGGCTCTTTCACTGTCCTCCCAACCTCTGGTGGCACCCTGTGAATCTACAGCTCTCTAGCCTTCTGCGCTCTACAACTTTGTTGGGCTCAGCTCTCTCGGAAATCACCACTTTTCCATCGCCCCAATCTCTGGTGGCTTCTCAGCTTTCAAGAGCTTCTGGTTTCGCTTGACCTCCAAGCAACCCCTTCTCAATTGTGCTCTTTGTGTTATCTCTCAGCCTCTGCTAATCTCTACTAATTGTGTTCTATGTGTTTTTATAACACATTTGTTTTCACCTCCCACAAGCATGGAAGACCGATCGTTTGATCAAAGAATCCATTTTCCAATTGAAGGGAACAGTAACATGGGGTAACCCAATCATTTTGTCTTCCTCCTACAGAAATCCCGAAATCGAACATGTAACGGCAATACATAGGAAAACTCACGAAAACACATCATGAGTCTTTACGTCGGATCTCAAATTATATGAAATCATGCTTATAATCCCATCGGGCCCGCCTTTGGTCGCAATATCCAATCGCATAGGCGTAAGGCCAAAAACCCAAATACATGGAAATACAAAGAAAATCCACAAATCCTGATTTCAAATTATATGCAATCGTGTTTATAAACCTCATCAAGTCCATGTCTCAATCGCATATCGCAATCACAACAGGCATATGTCAACGACCCTTTATATGGTTTTGATTCTTATCATCGATTGTCAATCGCGCTTATCGGTGCATTGCATATCGCATATCACAATGTCCAATGGCTCGAGGTTTGTGTGACGTCCGCTGTATGGTTCCGATGTGATATCTATATATATATATATATATATATATATATATTATATATATATATATATATATATATATATATATATATATATATATATATATATATGTATTGTTGATGCTGATCCGATCATCGCAATCACAAGTCACTCATTGCAATCGTTGATCGACTCATTGCTTTAATCGCAATCGACTCTGCTTTAGGGTTCCGACCTTTGATGAAGGCTTTCCTCCGATGCGATATATCAGAGATCACAATTAAGGAGTCCTTCCACCCTTGCTTTTAAGTCCTCCCTTTTAACCTTTACGATGCAATTTATTTAAGGAACTTATGTTAATAACATATTTTCCCTTAAGCCCGCCTCTTGGGAAATTTTGTTTTTACAATAACTCCTTCATCCGAAGTCCATTTTAGCCCATTCAAATTGCCTTAGGTTCAGATTGAAAAGATCTACGCAATGAGACTATTTCCAACAGCATCCTTTGACCTTTATTTTCCTCTGTGAGGAATATTTTTAGACTTAGAGTCTATACTAGATCCATTTTGGATCACGCCTTCCCACTAAAAAGCTTTTCGACTCCAAAAGACTGATATACTAATCTGAACAGTAAACAAGAGTACCTCACCCTCTTCTTTCAGCCTCCATACACTTGCCTTGCATAGTGCCTCTGAACCAAAGCCTTTGAACACTTCCATCCAAGATGTGTTGGTCCTCTAGGGAAGAGTTGTCTTCCTCCTTTACTTCCTGCAGAACTCCTATTGAGAAGGTCACACAAGGTAATTTGAACTTCTCTTCCTTGATCATTGATCCAAGGTGGCTCAAACAGATTTGAATTTACATCTTCTTCACAAAAAATTTCATGTGTACTTGTCTGACATACTGTCAACAACAACTATTAACAACAACAAGATTGCTTACAACAACTAGATGACCTAAACTCCTACTTCAACAAAAAAAACAGATTTCACATCTTGTGAACACCTCCATGTCTTTAAATCTACATACAAATGATTGACTAGATAGCAAGCCAACAAAACATGGCTTTAAAACAATTGACCCTTCAAGTCAAGCATGTAGAAAAAGAAATTTAGGATTCTTTTTCAAAGATGAAACACTTCATCATTATCTCCATCTTGGAGAGCAAATCAACTTTTTCCAAGTCAATATTAACATTACATGCATGCTTAAAAACAAAGCAATCAACCCTTCAAGTTAATCACACATACATGTTCAAATACAAGGAAATCATCAACATCCCTGTGTTCATGCATATCATTCTCATGCATGCATTTTATCCTTCAACTTTCGCTTAAGTACATTGTACTTTCGAAGCTGAAATGAACATAATGCTGTAGCAATAAAGTGAGTCTCCTACTCAAATTTTCCATTCACCTTCTTGGTAAAACCCTGAAACTTGCATTCCATATAAATGCAAATAGATGCATTATATCAATAGACATGCAATCTTAATTGGATAAGAACTCTAACCATTTCTTACCAATTCATTTCAAAGGCCCTTCCTTTGTCTGCACATCAGCATCAACATGTGAATCATCGAGAAACACATCATTCCTGGAATCTTTCTTTCCATACCTGCCATTCTCTCTTTCCACCTTCTTCAAATTTCATGGAAGCATCATTGGATTCAGAGTCCAACATTTTGCAGCAATATGTCCTTGCTTATGGCAGTAAGTGCAACACATGTGCATCCTCTTGATAGCATGATTTGCCTTGTCCAGTGGACCTTTGGTTCTCTGCTTATTTTCCTTCAAAAGTTTCCTGTATGTGGCCATTCTCTTCCAACATCTAGAAACATTATGGTTAACCAAACCACAAAAGGAACATGCAATTCTTTTCCCACGTTTATATGGAAATTTATGATGCTTTACATAACCAAAAGGAATGTGATTAGAACCAGATTTATACCTTTCCTTTTCACCTTTATTACCTTCTTGGGGAGGTGAATTGAATGAAGAAGTAGCTCCCTTTGGAACACCATCAACCTCCTCAATGGTTTCAGAGTTTCCACAACTCTATGGTTCAAGTGTATGCTGATATACACCTTCTTTCTGCAAAGTATGCTTCACACTATTGCATTCCCCAAGAATACAATCTTCACACTCTTGAGGTAGAAGACCTACAATGAAACTCCTTCTTGGAGTTGTTTCAATGGTCTTCATGGTAGCTTTGGAACTTTCTCCATAAGATTGTCCATAGCCAAGACCCAAATACTATGGCCTTTCCTCAACCATTATTGGTTTAACAATACCATTTGCATGTTTGCCCAAGCCTTTTCCTTCATAGCCCATCTTGGACATTAACTTGGAACCTATGCCTCTGGTATGTTTTTCAAAAGAACCAATCTAAACATTCTTAGAGGAAATTGAAGACAAACTGGAATTATTTACCTCTTCTTCAAGCTGATACTTGAATAAGGCTCCTTTGGCAACAAAGAGTTTTGTCTCCAACTCATGCATCCTATCCAGGCTCATATTTGCAATATGAAGTTGCTTCTCCATTCCCTTAAATTTGTCAGAAAGCAACTGCTTCTCTTCCTTCATGGAATTCAACTGCTCTATAAGTATGATGCTCTTCCTTCCATCCCCATACATTTCTCTCACCATATCCATCATGGTGAACAAGTCTTGCTTCATGTCTTCATCAAAGAATCTTGTGAAGAAAGAAGAATTTGAGGACTCACTTAGAATTTGTCATTATCAAAATGAACAAAAGAACTTCAAAAAGATTAAAAAATATCTTATTCAAGCAACCTTTTGCAACAAACCTTTTATGCTTCAAGGATTGCTTTGAGGTCCTTTGGGATAAGAAGAATGCCTTCAACCCTTCTTCCTTCTTGTCCTCTTCTGGACTTAGCTATCAATAGCTTTCCCTTTGCCTCTGCAAACTCAAACAATAGTCAGTTTACAAATAATGAAATAGCTAAATTCTCTCTACTGTTTGAACACCTTTCAAGTCAAACAAGCATATAGATTGCTCTGTTAATCAAGCATTCTGATCCGATACCACCTGCTCTGGTATAACTTGCTCTGATATAACCAGCTTTGATATAACCTTCTTTGAAGGTGGGATTAATCAACCTGATGCTCTGATATAACCAACTCTTGTATAACTTAGCTTTGATACCACCTGATCCAAAATGGAGACCTAAAGGCTTCTTGCCATGCTTACAAGAACCTCTCCCACTCCAAAGCTTACATATTCCCAAGATCTAGCTCATGATTGATAGTTTGCGGAATTAAAAGTGCTTGAAAGAGGTGTATGCTTGTGTTTGTTTTTAGATTGTTCAAGTGCTTATGTACATTTGCTTATGCTAATGTAAAACACACATAACAGTAAATACAATGCAACAAATAAGCAAACACATGAGACAAAAATATAATATGGAGTTCACCCTGATATCTTGGGCTACGCCTCCTTGAGCTCTAATCAACTCGATTAGACTCTTTTGGATTATGGTTGAATTCGTTTACAAGTTCCACACTCAACTCCGATAGGTTACGACTAAACCATTGGGCTTAGAATACCATTTTTATCCCTGGTTGTTTGGCTCTCTGGCTCTTAGCTCTTGGCTCTAGCTCTCGGCTCTCGTCTTGCTCTCGACTCTAGCTCTCGCTCTGGCTCTCGGCTCTAGCTCTCGCTCTGGCTCTCGGCTCTTGGCTCTCAGTTTTGGCTCTCGGCTTTCGCTCTCGACTCTTGGTTAACGGCTTTAGCTCTCGCCTCTGTCAAGCCTCCAACCTATGGTGGATCTTTCACTGTCCTCCCAACCCCTGGTGGCATTCTGCGAATCTATGTTTCTCTGGCCTTTTGTGCTCTGTAACTCTGCTGCGCTCAACTCTCTAGGAAATCATCCCTTTGCCATTGCCCCAATTTCTGGTGGCTTCTCGGATTTCACAATCTTCTAGTTTTGCTCGACCTCCAAGCGACCCCTTCTCAATTGTGCTCTTTGTGTTATCTCTCAACCTTTGCTAATCTTCGCTAATTGTGTTCTCTGTGTTTTTATAACACATTTGTTTTCACCTCCCAAAAGCATGGAAGACCAATCGTTTGATCAAATAATCTGTTTTCCAGTTGAAGGGAACAGCAACACGGGGTAACCCAATCATTTTTCCTTCCTCCTATAGAAATCTAGAATTCGAACACGTAACGATAATACACAAGAAAACTCAAGAAAACACATCATGAGTCTTTAAGTCAGATCTCAAATAATATGAAATCGCGCTTATAATCCCATTGGGTCCTCCTTTGGTCACAATATCGCAATCGCACAGGCATAAAGCCAAAAACCCAAATACAAGGAAATACAAAGAAAATCCACAAATCTGGATTTCAAATTATATGCAGTCACGTTTGTAAACCTCATCGGGTCTGTGCCTCGATCGCATATCACAATCGCAATAGGCATATGTCAACGGCCCTTTATATGGTTATGATCGCAATCGCCAATCACCGATCGCACTTATCGCCGCATCGCATATCGCATATCGCAATGGCCAATGGCCTAAGGTCTGTGCAACGTCTGTTGTATGGTTCCAATCGCAATCGCTGTCGGCTCATTGCTTTAATCACAATCGGCTATGCTTGGGGTTCCGACCTTTGATGAAGGCTTTCCTCCGATGCGATATATCGGAGATCGCAATAGGGGAGTCCTTCCAGCCTAGCTTTAAGTCCTCCCTTTGAACCTTTCTAATGCGATTTCTTTAAGTAACTTATGTTAATAACATATTTTCCCTTAAGCCCGCTTTAATTTGAAAATGCCTTCTTTTCTAAGGACATTGGGCAATTTTCTTTTTACAATAACTCCTTCATCCGGAGTCCGTTTTAGCCCATTCAAATTGCATTAGATTCAGATTGAAAATATCTATGCAATGAGACTATTTCCAAGAGCATCCTTTGACTTTCATTTTCCTCTCTAAGGGATATTGTTAGACTTAGAGTCTATACTAGATCCATTTTGGATCATTCCTAGACAAACTTCGTTATCAACGGCTTATGTTTTCATGTCTTGATGATTTTCATGTTCCTATTCTTTACAACATGTAGATGTATTCATTGATGTTCTTCTAAAAATTCAATTTAGCACATCATGAAAGTAAAAGGTCTTGGAAGGGTCCTTTGTCACACCCGGACCTGGATCAATTATATTAAAAGGGAATACCCAAGGGAAGGGAATTAATATTGTTATCAACGCAAGTGTTGAGGAAAATTACGTCAATATTAATTCAAACTATTCATTCCAAAGTCAAGCATAAGAGAAAAAAAAAATGGTTTGGAAACAAAGAATATGAACTTAATGACTTACAAGTAATAATTGACCATTGTGAATACATCTCTCAATTATGTGTCGTAACTATGTTTAACCCAAAAATTGACATCAAATTTAGTCAACCTTGGTTAAAAAATCGGGTCATTCATGTTAAACTTAGAGAAAAAGATTTCGATGTTTCCTTATAAGAAAAAGATGATCACCTTCGAGGACATGACAATGAAGTCGGAACCGATATTGCCTTCATCGTGAGACTTTAAGGATATTTCGAAACTAATGTTTCAAGAGAATCTAGAAAAATTATCAAAGAAGCAAAAAGGGCTTGAGGAAGTCATATCCAAAAAAAATAAGGAAAATTCATGGTTGAAGGAACATAATCAGAAAATACTTACAGAAGTGAAAAACGTAAAGCTAAGAAACACCAGTTAGAACAAGAAAAGGAAAATTCTGAAAAGAAACTCAATGTAAGTCTCTCAAGAAAACAAGTGGAAATTTTATGCTTAAAGCACCTTAACCAAAGGTTCTTAGAACAAATCAAGTGTTTAAAAAATGAGAATCTTGAATACCAAAATAAAATTTACTCAAAAAATGAGGAACTTTTACGTCTCATAAACCATAATCAAACTCTACTCATTCAAATTAAGAAGCTTAAACATGATAAGAAATCATTGAACAAGAAATTAGAAGAATTTATCATGAAAGAAGTTTTGAAGTCTTCAATCTAAGTTGAAGAAAAAGATACAAACTCCGACCCAGTAAATATCTCAACTCAAGAAGAAGAGAGACCTATAGAATTTAAAACCAATTAAGATATTGCAGTTCAAACAATGGAAATTCCAAGTGATGATTTAGCAACCAACTCAACAACAACAATCCCTGAAGTAGATGAGGAAACTACCACACACATGATAAGGGGAAATTCAACCAGAAGAACTCCTTATTGACATTTGAACCATAATAGAAACAAACGAATGAAACAACATATTTATGTTCCAAGGAATACTGAAGTTTGCATAATCCAGTCTAATGATAGAAATTCATTACAAAATTCCAGTGATTAGAAGATTCCACTAAAGGTTAATCTAGGATGCTCTGATTCATTCGCAGTCTGACAATTTTGTCTATCACCCAGAGCATCATATTGTCTTGTATCAACGAAGATAAAATTTTAAAGACGAGAAGATATTTGAAACGGGAAAAGATATCAAGCCTTTCATTGGTAAGCTTTGAGAACAAAGTTTTTTGAAGAGGAAGGCAATGTTATGAATAAAAATATATATAAAATAATACAAATAATGTAAAACAATAATAAGAATAATAATTAATAATTGATTAGTAACTAGTTAATGAAAATGTATGTCCCTAAGGACATAACCGTTGGTGAAGAGGTACCTGTCTAGGGTATATAAGAAGGCCCTCACCCTCATTGTAAGCATCTCATGTCAATTCCTTTATGATATCTAATATACAATTACTTGTCCTACAGTGGATGTTCTTGTCTTCAAAGTATTTTGAAGATTATTATTGCATATACAAACTTTGTTCATTACAGACTCCTGAAACCCATTATTCTACACAAACTCCACCAATGGAAGATACTCTTCCCACTTCCATTATTTATTTAGGACATATATCCTCAACATTTCCTCAAGAATCATGTTAACCCTCTCTGTTTGTCCATCTATCTGCGGATGATAAGTTGTATTGAAGGCCAACTTTGTCCCCAAAGTCGCAAACAATTCTTTCCAAAACCTGGAACTGAACTTGGCATCTATGTCTAACACAATCTTCTTAGTAATACCATGTAACCTCATTATCTCCCTAATCAAGACGTAAGCTACTTCACTATTTGAATTCGTACACTTCAATGGAATGAAGTAAGTTACCTTAGTCAACATGTCAACCACGACCATAATAGAATCATGTTATTTCGACATCCTAGGTAAACTTTTAATGAAGTCCATGGAAAGGACCTACCATTTCCACTCTGGAATTGGAATTGGCTACGATAAACCAACTTGATGCTTGCACTCTGCTTTTACCTACTGACAATCCTCGGTGACTTGAATACAGGTTAAAACGAAATTCCTGCAAGATAAGCTTCTTGCGCTCACTGTGTCCGACACATAGATCTTGTCCTTAAATATGATCAAACCATCTGTCGTGAGATGATAATCTAAATCCTCTCCACCTGTACCCTGCTATTGTAACCTGTGCTCAAGCTACTAGTACCTGTCATCTTGTTGTCCTGCCTACAATATTTGTTCGTGTAAATTTTTCCCATATGAACTCATAGTTGCAGTGTGGTTTAACTACACTCTTCTGTTAAGAGCATCTACAACCTTGTTCTCTTTATCCTTAATGTACATGATCTTGAAGTCAAACTCACTAAGCATAGCCAACCACCTAGCTTTCCTGACATTTAGATTAGGTTGATCAAACAAGTACCTTAGCCCACTGTGACCACTCATCAAAATGAACCTCTTACCAAGAATATAGTGTCTCCACATCTTCAATGCATGAATGATCACTGTCGAATAAAGATCATGAGTCACATAATTTTTCTCATGCTCATTCAATGTTCTTGACTCATAGCATAATCCATGTCCTTCCTACATCAGGACTCTGTCAAGTCCTTTCTTGCAAGCATTTGTACATACCACAAACTCTTTATCTAGATCTGTGATCTTTAGAACTAGAGAATTTGTAAGCCACTGCTTCAACTACTCAAACCTAGCTTCACATTCCTCTGACCATTCAAACTTCTTCCCTTTTCACTACAAGGATGTAATAAGATAGGCAATCCATGAGAAGTTCCTAGTGAACCGCCTGTAATAACTTGCTAGTCCCATGAATGATTTGACCTCATCCACATTTCCTACTCCATGATAGCTCTGATATTTTCCAAGGCCACTGTTATACATTCCTTGGAAACCACATGTCCCAAGTAATGTAGTTATGTATTAAAGAAACTGAACTTACTAAGCTTGGCATACAATTGATTCTCTCTTTGCAACCTCAACATTGTTTCCATATGTTTTACATGCTCTTCTTCATTCTTAGAATATATATATGTCATCAATCAATACTATCACAAACTTTTCCAAATAAGGACACAACACACTATTCATCAAACACATGAAAGTAGTCGGAGCTTTAGTCAAACCAAAGAAATCATAACAAACTCATAATGACCATACTGTAGGTTTTAACCCCGTACAGAAATTACCTGCATACGAATTCTAAATCACAGGAAAAATAAAAATGCGAGAGCATAACACATAAAACACATATACACAGAGATTTCCCATTGGATC
>APFE031615056.1:100528-118914 GCA_000404065.3 Pinus taeda
ATAAGTCAATAGAATGAATAAATTAATAATACGCTTAGTAACTAATTTAATCAATTAATTCAATAACATATAACTAATCTCCCAATTTAATTGTAATAAAGTAACAGCATAATAAACTTAGCATATAAACAATATTAGAAACCTAAAAATTAATTACACAAGACATTAGTAATTATAAATAAATAACATAATATAATGGTAATTTTTAGAATAAAAACTTATGGATTAATTCAATCTATTAAATAAAATATCTCATAACTCATCCCCATTTCTATTCAATCAATAAATTAACAATATAATAATCTTAATATATCAATAATATTATAGACCTTTTATTAACTAATTACAAATTATTTACACAATAATGAAGAATTATAAATAGATTACATGTTGTAATAAAACTTATTAATTAATGCAAACAATTAACATATAACCATTCTCACATTAAATTTAGATTAATTAAGGAGTATAATAAGTCAATAGAATTAATAAATTAATAATACGCTTATTAACTAATTTAATCAATTAATTCAATAACATATAACTAATTTCTCAATTTAATTGTAATAAAGTAGCAGCATAATAAACTTGGCATATAAGCAATAATATAAACCTCTAAAAATTAATTACGCAAAACATTAGTAATAATAAATAAATAACATATTATAATGGTAATTATTAGAATAAAACTTATTGATTAATTTAATCTATTAAATAAAATATCTCATAACTCATCCCACATTTCTATTTAATTAATAAATTAACAATAGAATAATCTTAATATATCAATGATATTGTAGACCTTTTATTAACTAATTACAAATTATTTACACAATAATGATGTATTATAAATAAATTACATATGGTAATAAAACTTATTAATTAATTCAAACAAATAACATATAAACAATCTCACAATTTAATTTTAGATTAATAATAACAAACTTATTATATAATAGTATAATCCTAAATAATATGTTATTTACACTTAAACATTAACATGAGAAATCATAATACAAAAAATAAAAATTATAAGATAATTAGTAGAAATAATAATAAGGACAAAACAATAATATTATATTCAGCAAACAAAATAATAATATAAACCTAAATAATATGTTAATTACAATTAATCATTAACATGAGAAATCATAATATAAAAAGTAGAAATTATAAGACAATTAGTAGAAATAATAATAAGGACAAAGCAATAATAATATATTCAGCAAACATAATATGATATTAATTCAGGAATTAACTAAAATAATAGTAAATAATAATATTGAACAGTCATTTGGTCGGCCAGTCTTTAAAACAAACCTATTGCATATTTATCACAAACCTTTTCTTTTCTTTTCTCCATAAATCAGTCCTGATGATGAGTCTTGGTCTAGACTCGAAACGTCGACCAATGTAAAGATGAACACTGTGGAAAATCCGAATTCCTCTCAGAAACCACACCACAGTAATCTACAATCCAAAAAAAGAACCCACTATGATACCAATCAGTAACGACCCCTCCCACATTTACCCAATTTCACTGCCCTGCCAGGGTTAACATGAGACGAACATTTACTATGACATGACCCGACCTCCTAGCTCCAGGTAAGGAAGTTGAATGTTGGGCATGAAATCCTATTGTGTGTTTACTTGGTTGTTTATGGCTAAGGAAGTTGGAAAAGGTAATGACTAAGGATTTGGAAAGGAAAAATGGTATTTTTGGCACATTTTTTTATGAAAATAATGGAAATTAGGAGAAAATGGAGGTGAAAGGTCACAGGTTGCATGTAAGGAGGAAAATTAAGGAAGATAATGGAAAATGAAGAAAATAGAGCCCTCATTCATAAATAGGCTTCTGAGGATCAGTGGGTAACCTTTTTTCAGTTTAGCTTTGGAGCTCTTTCATTATTCTCTCGCTCATACTCTTGGACACTTAGATTTTTCTTGGAGCACTTTGGCATTGGAGCAAGAAAGGCAAAGAAGGCAAGAGGAAGCAAAGATCAAGCAGGGAAAGGCAGGATCAAGCAACTACAACAAGCTTCATTGCAGGTATTAACTTGCATGTGTATTTTCGTTACTATATTTTGCATGCATGGGATTGCATTTGTTTATTTTCTACCATGGCATGGGTTTTACCAGGTGTGATAGTATTTTCAGACTAGCCTTGTCATTTCTTGATAGCTTTGATGAGATGGGTTCTCTCATGTAATTTATGTGGGATGGCCGGATTAGATTTGAAGCTGGTTGGGTTGGATCTCTGAATTGAAAAACATTTCATGGTAATGGTCCTTGAACTAGACTGAGGATGCATGAAGCCACTGGCCTAGTAACCCCTGAACCGAACTGTGGGTTGCGGTAAAGCCAGATTGTGTGTCTTGGTGGGCCTAGGAATCCTTGCTGGTGAAAGGCGGGATATACGGTAAAGCCAATAGGTGTATTTTCTCTCTTTTGGGCCTTGTAACTCTAGGATCGAATGCACGATAAAGCCTGGAGAGTATGTCTCGGTGTAGGGCCTATTGATCCCTTGATCGGACTGCAAATGCATGGTAAATCCTAAGAGACTAGGAGACACTCAAATTCCTCACGGTGTAGGTGAAGAAATCTGGTGGCATCCACATTGATTGGTGTTTTTGATGTATTCTATGAGTCCCACATTCATGCTTGGAATATGGCACGGGGGTGATTTTCTGAAGAGAGGCCTGGCTCATCCAATCTATGGTCAGGTGGAACGTGGTAGTCCCATCTCCAGTTGGTGCATTGCATTGATTATTGAGAAATCCATTCCATTGATTTTCATGTGTAAATGTACTGGTGTATATATGGATTTTGATGGCTAATATGTTTATTGTAATTTTGTTCCTATTATGTTGGTTATATGCTTATTTTATGGCAGCATCTATGTTTGGTTCTCAACATGTTTTTACTTACATGTGAATGGATATTGTATCTGTGACCTAATAAGTGATAAGGCAGCAAATGACATGAGGAAACAATGGTTCATGGAGATTTTGAGATAAGTAAGAGATCCCTACACTTAACTCTATTGTTTACACCTATATGGTTACATGTCGATGATATGTTTGATGAAATGCTTGTCAAGGCTAGTAGGGGTTTGGTTAGGGCCTTGATCGAATATTTACTTTTGCATCATTGTTTCCTTGTACTTTACTTAATTCTGAGCTTTCATTCCATTATGGGCAATGGCCTGGGCTTTGGGCCTGAAAAAGTGGCTCAAATCTTGGAGTCGTTGGCACAGAACTGGCAAGTTTCGTCCATAGTCATTGGCATGTAGGCCTATGAGAGCGACTTAATGTCTCTGGTCGCTCCCTTACCCATAGCATTAGAACAACTGAGCCTTAAATTGTTCAGAACAACAGCGGGACCTAGAACCAGGTTGTCTGAGTGGTTGACTTGTTTCTTGTGGGTTCTGTTGATGGTAATGGATAACTGTATGTGATGTTCCATCGATTCCACTTCCTTAAGGTCACCTAGGAGGTCGAATCTAATCATAGTAGTGTCTCATCTCATGTTTACCCCAGTTGGCATGGTTACTTGGGTGGACGTGGGAGGAGGGTGTTACAGAGTGGTATCATAGCATGGTTCAACTCTTGCATTGAATGGCTTGAATATGTGTTGTTCATGCATGCATGTCAATTGCATGTGTGTCTCTTACGCTTATATACTTGTTGCATTTTCTTGATGATGGATTAGGGTTGTAGTATGGTTATCATGGAGAATTTGATGCTGATTTCGTGAAGAGTATTCGACATGAGTATGTGATTGATTGTATATGGTTATTTGTCACTTACATGTTGATTTTATGTTGCCTACTTACATCCTTATATGTTAGGTTACATTTTTGAATATTTTGAGTACATGCATCAGCCTTGTAGGTTGATTATAATAATTGATTGATTATGTTCAACTACATGCAGTTATGCGTATTTGTAGTTGGTTAGGCATTGCTTATGCATATCGTCAGTTGCATGTAGCAATGGGGTAATGGTTGTTGTCATGCATGAGGTCGTAGCATGCATTTTTGAAATGGCCTTGCATTGATGACTGGATCCTAGTTAGAGTGATGTTTATGTGTTGATTCATTTATTTGTGCATGTCTATACATTGTTATGATTATGTTATACATGTATCACGTTGATTTGGTGATCTTGTAGACAAGGTATCCTCCCCAACCTATACTAAGGTACGTCAATTTATTGTGATTTGGTTTATCTGACATATTATGCATTTCAGGAAGAAAGAGATCAAATGGATAGCAAGGTGGTAGACTACGTAGAATCTCCCTATGCATCATATGAGCAGCGTGGTGTGGGGCATATTTCTGATTTGGCCGATACAGTGAGGAGCTTGAAGGAAGAGATAAGGAGTTACACGGTAGATAATGACCGGACCATACAGGCATAAGATAAGCAAGTGCATGTTAATACTATAATTCTTCAGAGTTTGTCGGACTTGCAATGACAAGGGAAGCTTCGGATCATCCATTCACATGAGGATGGGATGAATGGATCATATGGAAGTAGATCTCCTAGTAGCCACAGGTCGAATAAATTTGACACTGTGAGAGATGTTAGGTTGTTGGACACTCCGGAAAGGAGGGGCGATGAGTATAGGTATTATTCTAGTTCTGGTTCTGATAGACATCATGATCATTGTCGCTAGCATCCTTACGGGAGGAATGATAGGGGATACTTGCCGATGAATTCAAGAAATCAAAACTACCTACTTTTGATGGAGATGTGAAGAATCTAGAAGATGCAGAGGCTTGGATACTTGCTATGAAAAAATTATTTGAGTTGTATGAGTACACGAATAACATGAAGGCTCGAATAGTTATCTTTAGCTTGAAAGGTAAAGCGGACATCTGGTGGGAAGATGTTAATCGGGTTAGAGGCATCAGGATAGATGACTTGAGTTCACGGGAATTCAAGAGGCTTTTCAGGAGGAAGTACTTATCAAAAAGGTACTATGACAGCAAGGATAAAGAGTTATATGAGTTAAAGATGGGGTCAATGATAGATGAATATTATACAACCAAGTTTATTTAATTATTGAGGTATGTACAGTATCTTACTGATGAGAAGGCTAAGTTTTAGAGATTTTTCAGTCATTTTCCATTAACATTTAGAGATCAGCTTGAGTATGATGAGCCTCAGTCACTTGAGGAAGTTATTGGGAAATGAAAGCATTGTTATGATCAATCAAAGCATAAGATTGAATGTCAACGTGGGTGGAAAGGAAAAGACTAAGGTAGATTTAAATGGTAGCCTAAGAGGACAAGGCCTCAACATGCAAACGGGAAAGAAAAAGTGGCACCACATAAGAGATTCAATGCAGCTAGATAGGGACGTGGGACACAGCGGCAGTAGCAGCATAGAAGTGAGGGCACTAGTTGGCTTGAGTGTTGTACATGTGGTGAGGAGCACCTTAGGAAAGATTGTCCACAACATCAAGGTGGAAGGCCTAAGATATACACTACACAGGAGGCACACACTCTTGGGGATGTTGGATAGAGTATTCCATGTATCTATGCAGTAGTGTACAACGAGCAATCAGAACACCAGGCATCTATCATTGAGATGGACGGTAAGCTTTGTGATCAAGTTATTTCTATTTTGATTGACCCTTAATGTAATTATAGCTATGTTAGTCCTAACTTGGCGGATAAGTGTGGGTTGAATAAGGAGTTGCATGTATAGTCTTGGTTAGTGCAGTTGGCTATAGGTATGAAGAAGCGAGTTCATCATTGGGTAAGATCTTGCGCATTTGATTTGAATGGTATGCCTACAGTAGTACATTTGAATGTATTACCGTTGGGTTCATACAATATGTTATTATGCATGGATTAGTTATATCTGCATAGAACCAAGGTTGATTGTTATGACAAAGCTATTAAGTGTGTTGATGACAATGGAGAACCAAGAGTCTTGCAAGGTAAGAAGAAAGCCACATAAATTAGGATGGTGACAACTATGAAACCAAAGCGTAGTCGTAGGAAAGGGTGAAAGCTATTTGCAATACATATTTCTAGTGATAAGGGTAACGAGGTTGAGGATGCAGATGTGTTGAACGGGTACCCAGTGTTGCAGTAATTCAGGGATGTATTTCCTAAGGACATTACAAAGCTTCCACCTCACAGGGAGGTATACTTTTCGATTGAGTTAGTGCCAGGGGTAGCTCCAGCATCGAAATAACCTTACAGGATGAACACACCTGATTTGGTAGAGTTAAAATTTTAGTTGAAGGAAATGTTGCACAAGGGATACATTAGGCCAAGTGTATCACCTTGGGGCGCACCGATATTTTTTGTGAGGAAGAAAGATGGTACCCTCAGATTATGCATTGATTATAAGCAGCTAAACAAATTGACTATCAAGAACAAGTACCATTTGCCAAGGATTGATGACTTGTTCGATCAGTTGAAGGGCACAAAAATGTTCTCGAATATTGACTTGAGATCTGGGTACCATCAAGTACTCATCAAAGAGGAGGACATTTACAAGAATGCATTCAGGACCAGGTATGGGCATTATGAGTTTGTTATTGTTTCATTTGGCTTAGTTAATGCTCCAACTACATTCGTGTGTTTGATGAATAGTGTGTTGCATCCATATTTGGATAACTTTGTTATTGTGTTCATTAATGATATATTGGTATATTCTAAAAATGAAGAAGAGCATGTCGAGCACTTAGTAGCAGTATTGAGGTTGTTGTGAGAGCATCAGTTGTATGCTAAACTCAGCAAGTGTAGTTTCTTTCAGACTGAGGTGCACTACTTGGTACATGTTATCTCTAAGGAGGGCATTGCAGTAGATCCAAAGAAGATAAGGGCCACCATGGAGTGGGTAGCTCCTAAGAATGTGGATGAGGTGAGATCTTTGATGGGTCTCGAAGGCTATTATAGGAGGCTCATCAGAAACTTCCCACGTATTTCTTATCCGACCACATCATTGCAGAGAAAAGGTAAGAAGTTCAAATGGAATGAAAAGTGCAAGGCTAGCTTTGTGCAGCTCAAGCAGTTGCTGACACATGCACCAGTGCTACAGATTGTAGATCCAGACAAAGAGTTCGTAGTATATACAGATGCTTGCAAAAGAGGATTTTGTGGAGTCCTTATGCAGGATGGACAGGTGGTATGTTATGAGTCCCGAAAACTGAAGGAGCAAGAGCAAAACTACCCAACACATGATCTTGGGTTAGCAGTGATTATACATGCATTGAAGATGTGGAGATGCTATCTTTTTGGCATGTGGTTTGTGATTATGAGTGATCACATTGGGTTGAGGTATTTGTTTGGCCAGTCGAATATGAATTCCAGGCAAGCTAGATGGTTGGCAATGATCAACGAGTTTGACTTCAAGATTAGGTACATCAAGGGTAAAGAGGACAGGGTGGCAGATGCTCTCAGCAAACAGGTACAAGTACATCCTTGGCAACTATGAGCTCCTATGGGACGAACTTACAGGATAGGATCTTGCAGGCAAGACAACAAGATGTCAGGTATATGGAGATTGTGCATAGGTTACAACAATGTTATAGTACAAGTACAAGTCATGGTACAGGTATAGGTGCAAGTACATGTACATGTAGTGGTATAGGTACATGTGGTAGTACATGCATAGGCACAGGTACAGGTGCAGGTACAAGTGCACAGGGCATGGACTATTGTCTTACACCAGAGGGATTGGTCAGGTTCTGAGACAAGATATATGTACCGGATAGAAGTGAACTCAAGAAGGTAATCTTGATGGAATTTCATGCGAAACCTTATTCGGGTCACTTGGGCTATCAAAAGACACTCACAGCGATGAAGAGATATTACTATTGGCCAAAATTGAAGTGGGATGTAGCATAGTTTGTGGCTAGACGTTTCGACTGTCAACGAATGAAAGCAGATTGAAAACATCCAGGTGGACTGCTACAGTCGATCGTTATTCCTGAGTGGAAATGGGAGGTCATTTCCATGGATTTTATCACAAGGTTAACAAAGACAGTGAAGAAGCATGATCCCATCATGGTCATTGTGGATAGGTTAACAAAGGTTACACACTTTGTTCTAGTGAAGTCTACATTCTCAGCTAGTGACATGGCACAAGTATTCATCAGAGATGTGGTTAAACTACATGGTGTTCCAAAGAAGATTGTGTCAGACAGGGATGCGAAGTTCACTTCCAAGTTTTGGAAGGAGTTATTTGCAAGTTTGGGCACAAAGTTGGCCTTCAACACAACTTATCATCCACAGATAGATGGATAGACAGAGAGGGTCAATAGGATATTGGAGGACACGTTGAGGATGTATGTGATACATCAGTAGAGGAAGTGAGAAGAGTATCTCCCTTTGGTAGAGTTCACATACAACAACGGTTATCAGGAGTCAATAAAGATGATCCCTTTTGAGGCATTATATGGGTAGAGTTGTAACACTCCCATCAGCTAGAGTATTCGGTTAGTAGGGTGTTGATTGGACCAGATATGTTGATAGATATGGAATAGGAGATGCGAGTGATCAAGAAGAATCTCAAGGCAACACAGGATATGCAAAGAGTTATGCAGACATGAACAGATTGTTCAAGGAGTTCTAGGTTGGGGAACAAGTGTACTTGTGCATCAAACCGAAGAAGAACTCCTTGCAGATTGGATCATGTGCCACGCTCGCACCACGATTTTGTGGACCCTTAATATCATTGAAAGGATTGGGCTAGTATTCTATCGACTTGCACTGCCTCAGACAGTGAAAGTCCATAATGTTTCCCATGTATCTTTGCTTAAGAAGTAGGTTACATATGTTGATCATGTGATTGATTGGTCTATATTGCAAGTGGAACCAGATGGATAATTCTAGCCTAAGCCTCAATGTATATTGCAGAAAAAATGTGCTCATGCTTCGAAACTAAGCAATCGAGCAAGTTAAAGTGCAATGGAAGCACTATGGGCCCGATCAAGCTACATGGGAGAATGCATATTAGATGCAGGCCATGTATCCTTCCTTGTTTGTTGGTTGAGGAAAAGCAGCCTTGATATGGTGGTTTGGTGATTGCTTATGGTGGTTTGATGGTTGCTAATGGTGTTTTGGTAGTTGCTTTATGGGGGTCTAGTATTTTCTTATGATGGCTTGGTATATGCTTCATGGTGGTTTAGTATTTGCTTTATGTTAGTTTACTATATACTTTATGGTGATCAATATATGTTTTATGATGGTTGATATATGATATATGATGTTTTGATATTTTCTTGATGATGTTTTGATATATGCTATATGATGTTAGTATATGTTTGATATATGTTTTGGTATATGATTTGACATATATTTTGTTATATATAATTTTTATGATGTTGTAATATGTACACCAACGTATGGATGTAAATACCGTAACGAGTTGTGTTATAAAACTCCACTATGCGATATGGGTGTCATGTAATTATGATTATGTTGTTAGGTTATTATGCTATCATGTGGTTATGAATCATGATGTTATGATGTCACATGGATTGGAAATCAGTAGGATGATCATTGTAAATACCGTAATGAGTTGTGTTATAAATCTCCACCATGCGGTATGTTGTCATGATGTTCTTCTCTTGAGTAAATATTTCATTGTAAATATTGCATCGAGCTATGTTATAAAGCTCCATAAGCAGTATGTCTTCGTTCTGTAGGTTGCTGAGGTATATGTGTGATTGAATACTGAGGATGGTGTCCACCAAGGGAGAGGGTTCTGTAACAACCCTGGTCAAAATTCCATGTAATAAAAGTTAAAAACAATAACCATTGATGAATGGGACACTTATTCCAAGTAGAATGTTGGGCAGGACATCCTAGTGTGTCTTCATTTGGTTGTTTATGTCTAATGAAGTTGGCAAAGGCAATGGCTTAGGCTTTGGAAAGGCAAAATGGAATTTTTGGCACATTTATTTATGAAAATAATGGAAATTAGGAGATAAAAAGAGGTGAAATGTCACATGTTTCATGTGAGGAGGAAAATGAAGGAAAATCATGGAAAATGGAGAAAATAGAGGCCTCATTCATAAAAATGCTTATGAGGATCAGTGGGTAACATTTTGTTAGTTTAGCTTTGGATATCTTTCATTATTATCTCACTCTCTCATACTCTTGGACACTTAGAGTTTTCTTGGAGCACTTTGGCATTGGAGCAAGAAAGGAAAAGAAGGCAAGATGAAGCAAAGGTCTAGCGGGTAAAGGCATGACCAAGCAGCTACAACAAGCTTCATTGCATGTATCAACTTGCATGTGTATTTTCATTGCTAGATTTGGCATGCATGGGATTACATGTGTTTCTTTTTTACCATGGCATGGGTTTTTCCAGGTGTGACAGTATTTTTAACCTGGCCTTGCCATTTCCTGATAGATTTGATGATATGGGTTCTCTCGTGCGGTTTATGTGGGATGGTTAGATTGAATTCGAAGCTGAGTGGGGTGGATCTCTGAATTGACAAACCCATGGTGGTAGTGGTCCCTAAACCAAACTGAGGATGCACGAAGCCACTAGCCTAGTAACCCCTAACCCAAATTGTGGGTTGCAATAAAGCCATATTGTGTGCCTTGGTGGGCCTAAGAATTATCTCCATTGGCCCTAGTGATTCCATGATGGAATGCACTATAAAGCTTGGATACTATGTCTCAATGTAGGACCTAGTTATCCCTAGATCGAACTCCAGATGCACGGTAAAGCCTAAGAGACTAGGAGGCACTCAAATTCCTCAAGGTGTTAGTGGAAAATTTTGGTGGCATCCACATTGATTGGTGCTTTTGATGTGTTCTATGAGTCCCACATTCATGCTTGGAGTATGGCACAGGGGTGATTGGCTGAAGAGAGATTTGGCTTAGCCAATCTATGGTCGGGTGGAATGTGGTAGTCCCATCTCCAGATAGTGGATTGCATTGATTAATGAGAAATTCATTCCATTGATTTTCATGTGTAAATGTAGTGGTGTATATATGGATTTTGATGGCAGATATGTTTATTGTAATTTTGTTCTTATTATGTTGGTTATATGTTCATTTTATGGCAACAACTATGTTTGGCTCTCAACGTGCTTTTACTTGTATTTGAATGGATATTGTATCTATGACCTAATAAGTGATAAGGCAACAAATGACATGAGGAAACAATGGTTAATGGAAATTCTCAGAGAAGTAAGATATCCCTAAACTTAAATCTATTTTTTACACCTATAGGTTACATGTCGATGATATGTTTGACAAAATGCCTGTCATGGATAGTAGGGGTCTGGTTAAGGCCTTGATCAACTATTTACTTTTGCATCATTGTTTCCCTGTACTTTACTTAATTTTGAGCTTTCATTCCATTATGGGCGGTGGACTGGGCTCTGAGCTTCAAAAAGTGGCTCAAATCTCGGAGTCGCTGGCACAAAATTGGCAAGTTTCATCCATAGTCATTGGTATGCAGGGCTATGAGAGCAACTTTAGGTCTTTGGTCACTCCCTTGCCCATAACATGAGAGCAATTGTCCAAAACAGCAGTGGGACCCAAGCACAGGCTGTCTGAGTGGCTGACTTGTCTCCTAAGGGTTCTGTTGATGGTAATGGATGATTGTATGTGATATTTCATCGATTCCACTTCCTTAAGGTCACCTAGGAGTTCAAATATGATCATAGTACTATCTCGTCTCATGTTTACCCCAGTTGGCATCGTTACTTGGGTGGATGTGGGAGGAGGGTGTTACATCATGCACCCTCACACCATCCTTTCTAATGATGTGCCCCAACTAGAGCATATTTGTTAACCCAAATATCACACTTGGACAACTTAGCATAGAAATGCGGCCCCTCCAAGATCTTGAGCACATCCTCCAGATGTTGCAAGTGCTCCTACCATGTCTTGCTATAGATCAATATGTCATTGAAGAAGACAAGGACACAACACTTCAGCTGCCCACGAAATACATGGTTCATGTAGGACTTGAATGTGGTTGGCACGTTGATTAGCCCAAGGGCATCATTAAAAACTCAAGATTCCGATAATGGCAGTGAAATGATGTCTTGGGGATGTCCTGCTCCCGCACCCTAATCTGATGATGCCCCGAGAAAAGGTCTATCACAGAGAAGTACTTAGCTACTCTAAGCTCATCCATCAACTCATCAATTTGGGGATCATGTGCCAAGCTAGCACCAAGGTTTTGTAGACCCTTCAGTATCATTGAGAGAATTGAGCCAGTAGCCTATCGACTTGCACTGCCTCTGACAGTGAAAGTCCATGATGCTTTCCACGTATCTTTGCTTAAGAAGTATGTTAAGGATGTTCATCATGTGATTGATTGGTCTGTATTGCAGGTGGAACCATATGGAGAATTCCATCTAGAGCTTCAATGTTTATTGCAGAAAAAGGTGCTCATGCTTCGGAACCGAGAAATCGAGCAAGTTAAAGTATAATGGAAGCACTTTGGGCACGATGAAGCTACATGGGAGACGGTGGATTAGATGCAGTCTATGTATCCTTCCTTGTTTGTCGGTTGAGGCAAAGCAACTTTGATATGGTGGTGTGGTATATGCTTTATGGTTCTTTGGTATTTGCTTTATGGTGGTGTGATATATGCTTTATGGTGCTTTGGTATTTGCTTTATGATGATTCAGCGTATGCTTTATGGTGGTTTGGTATTTTCTTTATGGTGATTTAGTATGTGCTTTATGGTGGTTGATATATGCTTTATGATGGTTTGATATATGTTATATAATGTTTTGATATATGCTTAGATATGGTCTTTAGTATATGTCTTAGTATGTGTTTTGATAAATGCTTTGGTATATGATTTGGCATATGTTTTGGCATATGTTTTGGTAATATTGCTATATGTACACATGTATATGGATGTAAACACTGTCATGAGTTATGTTATAAAGCTCCACTATGCAGTATGGTTGTCATGTTATTATGATTATGTTGTCATGTTACTATGTTATCATGAGGTTGTGATGTCATATGGATTGGCTTTCAACAGGATGATCATTGTAAATATCGTAATGAGTTGTGTTATAAAGCTCCATTATGCGGTATGTTGTCGTGATGTTTGTCGAGCAGGCCTTTCATTGTAAATATTGCAACGAGTTGTGTTATAAAGCTCCATGAGTAGTATGTATTTTTCAATAGGTTGCTGAGGTATATGTGTGATTGAAAACCGAGGACGATGTCCCCCAAGGAGGAGGGTTCTGTAACAACCCTGGTAAAAATTCTATGTAATAAATGTTAAAAACAATAACCATGGTTGATGGGACACTTATTCACAGTACAATTAGGATACCATCAAGTACACATCAAATAGGAGGACATTTGCAAGACTACGTTTGTTGTTATTCCATTTGTCTTAACTATTGCTCCAACTACATTCATGTGTTTGATGAATAGTGTGTTGCATCCATACTTGGATAAGTTTGTTATTGTGTTCATTGATGATATACTAGTATATTCTAAAAATGAGGAAGAGCATGTCGAACATCTAGCATGAGTGTTGATGTTGTTGAGAGAGCATCAGTTGTATGCTAATCTCAGCAAGTGTAGTTTCTTTCATAGTGAGGTAAACTACTTGGGACATGTTGTCTCCAAGGAAGGCATTATAGTAGATCCCAAGAAGATAAGAGCCATCATGGAGTGGGTAGCTACTAAGAATGTGGATGAGGTGAGATTTTGCATGGGTTTGGCAAGCTATTATAGGAGGTTCATAGAGGACTTCTCACAAATTGCATATTCCATCACATCATTGCAAAGGAAAGGTAAGAAGTTCGAATGGACAGAGGAGTGTAAGGCTAGCTTTGAGCAGCATAAGCAATTGTTGACACATGCAACAACATTACAGATTGTAGATTCGGGACAAGAGTTTTTGGTATGCACAAATGCTTGCAAGAGAGGGCCTAATGGATTTCTTATGCAGGATGGACAACTGGTATGTTATGAGTCCCATAAACTAAATGAGCACGAGCATAACTATTCGACACATGATCTTGAGCTAGCAATATTCTTAGCTGGAGGTTTGTACTTATGAGTGATCGCATTGGCTTGAGGTATTTGTTTGTCCAATTGAATCTGAACGTCATCCAGGCTAGATGGTTGGGCATGATCAACGAGTTTGACTTTGAGATCAGGTACATCAAGGGAAAAAAGAATAGAGTCGCATATGCTCTAAGTAGATGGGTACAAGTACATCACTTGGAAGCTATGAGCTCCTATGGAACAGACTTACAAGATAGGATCTTGCAAGCAGGTCAATGGGATGTCAGGTATATGGAGATTGTGTGTAGGTTGCAATAGGATGTTGGTACATGTATAGGCACAGGTACAGGTACAGGTATAGGTGTAGGTGCACAGGGCATGGACTATTGTCTTATAGCGGATGGATTGGTCAACTTCTGAGACAAGATATATGTATCAGATAGCAGTGAGCTCAAGAAGGTGATCTTGAGGGAGTTTCATGCTAAATCGTATTCAGGTCACCTAGGTTATAGAAGACCCTGACAACAGTGAAGATATATTACCATTGGCCAAATTTGAAGAGGGATGTAGCAGAGTTTGTGGCGAGGTGTTTCAATTTTCAGTGAGTTAAAGCAGAATGTAAACATCTAGGTGGACTTCTACAGTTGATCGCGATTCCATAGTGGAAATGGGAGGTCATTTCCATGGATTTCATCACAGGGTTGCCGAAGACAGTGAAACAACATGATTCCATGAGGGTAATTGTGGACAAGTTAACAATGGTTGCACACTTCATTCCATTGAATTCTACGTTCTCACCTCGTGGTGTGGCACAGGTATTCATCAGAGATGTGGTTAGACTTCGCGGTGTTCTGAAGAATATTGTGTTAGACAGGGATGTGAAGGTCACTTCCAAGTTTAGAAGGAGTTATTTGCAAGTTTGGGCACAAAGTTGGCCTTCAGCACAACTTATCATCCACAAACAGATGGACAGACAGAGAAGGTCAACAGGGTATGGGAGGACATGTTGAGGATGGATGTGATGCATCAGCAACAGAAATGGGAAGAGTATCTCCCTTTGGTAGAGTTTGCATACAACAATGGTTATAAGGAGTCACTGAGGATGAGTCCTTTTGAGCCATTGTATGGGCGGAGTTGTAACACTCCCATTAGTTGGAGTGATAAAGTTAGCAGGGCATTGGTTGGACTAGATATGTTGGCAGACATGGAACATGAAATGTAGGTAATCAAGAAGAATCTAAAGGAAACATATGATAGGTAGAAGAGTTATGTAAATACGGACGGGTTGTTCAAGGAGTTCCAGGTTGGGGAATAGGTGTACTTCCACATCAAACTAAAGAAGAGCTCCTTGCGAATTAGATCATGTGCCAAGTTGGCACCACAATTTTGTGGACCCTTCAGTGTCATTGAGAGGATTGGGCCAATAGCCTATCGGCTTGCACTGCCTCCAACAGTGAAAGTCCACGATGTTTTCCATGTATCTTTGCTTAAGAAGTATGTTAAGGATGTTGATCATGTGCTTGACTGGTCTGTATTGCAGTTGGAACCAGATGGAGAATTCCAGTCGTAGCCTGAGTGTATATTGCAGAAAAAGGTGCTCATGCTCCAGAACCGAGCAATCGAGCAAGTTAAAGTCCAATAGAAGCACTCTGGGCCTGATGAAGCTACATGGGAGATGGTGGATCAGATGCGGACAATGTATCCTTCCTTGTTTTTCGGTTAAGGCAAAGCAGCTTTGATATGGTGGTGTGGTATATGCTTTATGGTGGTTTGATATTTTCTTTATGGTGGTTTGATATTTTCTTTATGGTAGTGTGGTATATGCTTTATGGTGGCTTGGTATTTTCTTTATGGTGATTTGGTATATCCTTTATGGTGGTTTGGTATTTGCTTTATGGTGATTCGGTATGTGATTTATGGTGGTTGATATGTGATTTATGATGGTTTGCTATATGTTATATAATGTTTTAATATATGCTTAGATATGGTGTTTAGTATATGTCTTGATATATGTTTTGATATATGCTTTGGTATATGATTTGGCATATGTTTTGGTAATGTTGTTATATGTAGACATGTATATGGATGTAAATACCACCATGAGCCATGTTATAAAGCTCCACTATGTGGTATGTGTGTCATGTTACTATGATTATGTTATCATGATTTTGTGATGTCATATGGATGGAATTCAACACGATGATCATTGTAAATGTTGTAATGAGTTATGTTATAAAGCTCCACTATGTGGTATGTTGTCATGTTGTCATGATGTTTGCCTTGAGTAGTTCTTTCATTGTAAATACTGCAACAAATTGTGTTATAAATCTCCATGAGCAGTATGTCTTTTTCAGCAGGTTGTTGAGGTATGTGTGTGATTGAACACCGAGTATGGTGTCCCCCAAGGGGGAGGGTCCTGTAATAGCGCTGGTAAAAGTTCCATGTAATAAAAGTTAAAAACAATAACCACAATTGATGGGACACTTATTCCAAGCTTAATGTTAGGCAATACGTCCTGTTGTGTGTTCATTTGGTTGTTTATGGCTAAGGAAATTGGAAAGGCAATGGTTTAGGCTTTGGAAAGTCAAAATGCCATTTTGGCACAATTATTTATTAAAATAATGGAAATTAGGAGAAAAAGGGGGTGAAAGGTCACATGTTGCATGTAAGGAGGAAAATGAAGAAAATAGAGGCCTCATTCATAAAAGGCTTCTGAGGATCAGTTGGTAACTTTTTGCCAATTCAGTGTTGGATCACTCTCATTGTTCTCTCTCGTTATTCTCTCTCTCATACTCTTGGACACTTAGAGTTTTCTTGGAGCACTTTGGCATAGGATCAAGAAAGCAAAAGAAGGCAAGAGGAGGCAAAGATCAAGGAGGAAAAGGCAAGATCAAGAAGCTACAACGAGCTTCATTGCAGGTATCGACTTGCATGTGTATTTTCCTTTCTATGATTTGACATGCATGGGATTGCATGTGTTTCTTTTCTACCATGGCATGGTTTTTTTCCAGGTGTGACAGCATTTTTAGCCTAGGCTTGCCATTTCTAGATAGCTTTGATGAGATGGGTTCTCTCATTCAGTTTACGTGTGATGGCCGGATTGGATTCGAAGCCGAGTCGGGTGGATCTTTGAATTGACAAACACATGGTGTAGTGGTCCATGAACCAGACTGAGGATCATGAATCCACTTGCCTAGTAACCCCTGAACTAGACTATGGGTTGTGGTAAAGCTAGATTGTGTGCCTCGACAGGCCTAGGAATCCTTTCCGATGAATGGCGGGATATACAGTAAAGCTAAAAGGTTGATTTTCTCTCTGTTGGGCCTAGTGGTTCTCAGATAGAATGCACGGTAAATCCTGGAGAGTATGCCTCAGTGTGGGGCCTAGTGATCCATGGATCATACTGTGGATGCACAGTAAAGCCTGAGAGACTAGGAGGCACTCAAATTCCTCATGGTTAGGCGAAGAACTCTGGTAGAATCCACATTGATTAGTGTTTTTTTTATGTGTTCTATGAGACTCACATTCATCCTTGGAATATGGCACGGGGTGATTGGCTGAAGAGAGACTTGGCTCAGCCAATCTATGGTCGGGGTGGAACGTGGTATTCCCATCTCTGGTTGGTTCATTACATTTATTAATGAGAAATTCATTCCCTTGATATTCATGTGTAAATGTACTTATGTATTTATGGATTTTGATGGCTGATATGTTTATGGTATTTTTGTTGCTATTATGATGGTTATATGTATATGTTGTGGTCGCAACTATGCATGGATCTCAACATGTTTCTACTTGTTTATGAATGGATAATGTATCCGTGTCCCAATGAATGATAAGGGAGCAAATGACATGAGGAAATAATGGTTCATGGCGATGCTTAGATAAGTATGAGATCCCTACACTTAATTTTGTTGTTTACACCTGTAGATTACATGTTGATGATATGTTTGATGAAATTCCTAGCATGGATAGTATGGGTCTGGATATGGTCTTGTTCATTTCATTTCTTTGGCATCATTGTTTACCTATACTTTTACCTGTTTTAAGTTATCGTCCAATTTTGGGCAATGTTCTGGGTTTTGGGCCTGAAAAGGTGGCTCAAATCCCTGAATGTTGACCAAAGAGAGCATTATCCTAGAGAATAACGCATTTGACTAGTGGCTAGAGAGCATTATAACTCGCCTGGGTTGTGTCTAGGGCACGTTACTCTGGCCTAGGTTGGTCAAAACTTCAGTAGGACCCAGGGGCAAGCTGTCTAAAGTGCATGTTTGGTTCCTGTGGGTCCTGAGACTAGTGTTGGATGTCTATGTGTTATAATTCCATTGGTTCTGTTAGTGTCGGTCTTGAAAGCCCTCCATCAGTGATCAAAAAGCTCTTTGCATTTGCATTAGTAGGTGTCTCA
>APFE031615059.1:0-35287 GCA_000404065.3 Pinus taeda
TACATTGAACCATATAACAAAACCAAATCGGCAAGGTAATGATAAGTTGTGAAGTTCTTTTCAGATCAGAGAATAAAAAGATGCAACATAGCATTCCAATATTCAATACCATCAAAGTGAAAAGTATGACCATATTATAATAAGAACAACACCATGCGTATAAAATATATTAATTAAATTTGAATCAGTACATAACATGGACAACATTCATTTACTCGCCACCGGAATAATGCATCACATAGAAAAGCCCACATCAATTACTCTAAGTCTCAATTGAAAATACAAGCATGTCTACAATAGATAGAACTCGAATACGAGAAAAATGGCTGAGCTTAAAACCAATATTGTGTACACTCTGTAAAACAGGGAATAACATAAAAGTTTACTTAAAATTTGAAAATCGTCGACTATATGAATTTTTCCTAGACATATAATGTTTGTTGAATAGATAAGTTAAGGGTTCCACTATGGGTCTAACCCTCAGAAACTAGCAAGACCATATAAAACATTCAGTACATTTATAGAGTATTTTTGAGCCACGACTTGATAGCAAGAAATACCCAGAAGTCATTGGAGCTAGAGCTAACCAAGTTGGAAAGGGACCAGAGCACATGATGCATCAGGATTGGTTACAAAGAACTTGAGTTTTCAAACTGCAATCTTAGAATAGTGAGATTCCTGGGTACCTATAAGCAAAACAATAATACTTGCTAAGAGTAGTCAAAATAGAGTCATACCCTGTGATTGGAAAGGAGTAAACTCAATAGAGATGCACTGAAACAATGGTAGTACTATATACCTATAGTTCACTAGGTACGGTTGAGAAAGGCACCTGACACTAGTAAATACATGAACAGAGAGAAAGCGAGCCTAAGTTAGCACTACCTTGATGAACCAGAACCATGAAATTGAAATCTTTATAGGAAATAGAAAATGAAAAATCCAAGAGAACTTGGAATATTACCTCAGAGTGTCACCTGGTTCATTCTACAACTTGGGTACACTAGGATTGAACCTGCTGCAAGAATTTCCATGGAACAGGAAACATGAGATTAAGGACACAGGAAAACATGGGTCATTGCAAGCTAACACTACAACAAAACCCTATGATTAGCATCCCTTTTTGCTACCTTTTTTGCGTCTAGAGCCCATTTTTAGTGCTATTTATGTCAATTTATCAAATATGGTGCAAAACTTGATGCAAAATTTGCACCAAATTTTGCACCAAGTCTTACACCAAATTTAGCACTATGTGTTGTAATAGGTTTTGCACCAGATTTTACACCAGGTTTTGTGCCATGTTTTATGCCATGTCTTGTGCCATCCTTTGCACCATGTTTTGCATCAAGTTTAGCACCTAATTTTGCTTCACCAACTTTTTCATCCTCTATTGCATCCACTTTTGCGCTACACTTGCATCATCTCTTGCATCTTCTTTTGCACCAATTTTAAAATCAATTTTTGCATCCATTTTTGCATCATTTTTTGCATCCTGTTTGCGTCAAGTTTTGCATCAAGGTTTGTGTCTAGTTTTGAATCTAATTTTTCATATACTTTTGTTGCATCCACTTTTACATTTTTTTTTTCATCCTCTTTTTCATCTGTTATTGTGTCCATTATTGCATCCAATTTTCTTATGCCATAATTTGCACCTAGTTTGGCACCTCCCTTTACACCCATTTTTTCTTCTAAATTTCCATCCACGATTGCATCCTCATATACATCTAGGTTTTCATTGACTCTTGCATCTATTTTTAAATCCTTTTTTGTATCCACTTTTGCGTCAAGATTTGCAGAAGGTTGTGTGTCTCATTTTGTATCTACTTTTATGTTGACTTCTGATGCATCCAATTTTTCATCTAATTTTGTGTCCACTATTGCACCCATGTTTTGTCAACGTTTACATCCTTCTTTGCATACATGTTTTTCTCCTTTTTGCATCCAAGCTTCTGTCCCTTTTTGTGTTCGTTGTTGTATCCACATTTGTTTCACCACAATTCATGCTAAGTTTTATGCCTACTATTGCACGCATGTTTTCTTCCACTTTTTCATCCATGTTTGCATCAACTATTGCATACACTTTTTCATCCACTTTTGTGTCAATTTTTTTGTGTTGTTTTTCATCTACTTATGTTGTGTCCACTTTGCATCCAATTTTATGTCTATTGTTGCCCCATTTTTTATTCATTTTTGCATCCTTTTCCAACACTCATCCTATTTTTTGCATTAATGATATTTCTTATGACATTGAAAATTATGAACAACTGATGACAATGTCCATAATTATGATGATGATGATAATGAAGATGATCATGATGGCATGAATTTTGATTATTATGATAATGAAAACGGTGAAAAAAATGATGGGGGTTACATTCACAATGATGATGACGATGTTAATGACCTTGGCCAATCTTCCCAATTTTTAAATGTTGTCATGGTCATAATCATAATCATTATCTTTGGCGTCATCTTCCAAGTCATCATCATATGATCATCATTACCATTATTTTCATCTTGGTCATCATCAACAACAATAATGGCATGAATGATGGTTATGATGTTCATTATGAAGATGACAACAATGATGATATAAATTACATTAATTATGATGATAGGGATGATGAAAATTATAATGACGATGATAATGGTACTATTGATGATGAACATCGATCATCTCTCAAAAATAAATTTGTTATCTCTATTGCATATATGATGTGTCACAACAACCCTTTTCGAGAACTCGTAACATTTTTTTGGTTGATGATATTTCCTACGACACCTATAATTATGAACAATTGATGACAATGTCCATAATGATGATGATGGAATGAATGGTGATCATGACGATAATGCAATTATTGCAATAATTATGACGATGAAGGTGGTGATGATGACGATAATGAAGATGATGACACTCCCTCTAAACTAGGGAGGTATTCATAATGAGACAAAACATTACTCTCAAGTTGAAATATTCATATAAGGATGGATCTGGATTGATAAGCATCAATGATGATTTACATCCTCAGAGGCAACATTATCAAAATAGCAAGTCCTTGAATAAGAAGTTCTATCTCTCCATTAGATCAGAGCACAATGTTGGGAGGCATAAATTTTGACACCACCGCCTCTTTAGGCACTTACCCCACTAGGATGTTCATCAGGTATGTCCTCACATGATTATTTCCTAATCCACTGTCATAATATTTGACACCATTAAATGTCGATCCTCATTACTATTCTTTTCTTCGATTAATGTGCTTGACTTATAGCAGTTAGCTCTAGTCAAAGTACAAATTCTCAAAGAATATTAGTCCCAGATGTCTATCCAGTCCACGATTCTACCTACCTGTGTCTTTACTAGGCTTATAATGGTTAGTCCTAGCCATCGTACATGACATATGGATAATATGGTGTCCACCCTCACTCCCTCTCAATCAGGGAGGAGACATCTACAAGCATAAGCTTTCCTCAAGAATACCCATTATCTTCATAGAGAAGAACATCATTAATTTGTTTTAATTGCATCATTCATTTATGATTAAGCATTCATATATTTGTAGAAAAATATTTCCCCTTTTTTCCTTTGTGATGAAAGAAAATAAAAAAACTGAAAGCCAAAATCATTAAATATACACTATAATGATTTACCTAAGTCTAAACTCTAAGTTTAAAGTGAAAATTCATGTAAATGTTATATCTATAAGTTGTCCCAAACTTAAGAAAACCTTATTCCCTAAGTATTATATATAATAAAAGGAAAAAGAAAGAAAAATAAGGCCCAATGAATGGTAACTCATGTATTCACTCCCTCTTTGGAAAACATATTAATATATACACTCCTAGTCACACTTTATCACCTATTTGTGATGGTTTAATCATGAAGTCCTCTTTTCCCCTGACATTTTCACTTCATCATTTAAGCACCTAGTTGAGGACCTAGGGAACTTTTTTTTCCTAAGGGTTCCATGTCTACTCTTGGTTTACATATGTCACATTATGGTCAATTTATGTGACTGAGTGAAATACTTAAGTTTGTGGAGTTATTAGATCAATGTATTAAGTTAGTCACCACACACACATGTATTGCATCTCATTGATCCACATATGTGGGTTGGAGACTCATTGCTTGATAAATTTAATGGAGACTACTTTAGGGCTTTGATGGTATAACTTACAAAATCTCTTGGTAAACATTGTGATTCATCCTTTCTTTTCCTTGAGACACTTGATAATATTGAAGTCACTCCCAATAATCCATGGAGATGGGGAGTATAAATAATTTGTGTTAGAAATAGAATTGAGAAATAGAGGTTTTCCATTTGAGATATTGGAGTCATATACACTAAATACATGGCAGTGGTCCTCGATGTCAATTAACTAAAATTGTATTGTCATAAAGTGAAAAGAGGTAAAGATATTAGTAACCTTGTTGTCCTGATCATTCCAAATAATAGTCATTCCACCCAAGTATCTATAAGCCTTAATCACTACTACCTGGCACTTCCCCCTCTATTTTCTAATTATATGAGGTAGAACCTCATTAATATTCTTATTTCTTATATCAACATTATTAATGGGTGCTTTTCATACCATTTTTCTTTTAGGAGTCTTTCTTTTCCTTTACTATTGAGGCCGCTCATGTTCCATGAGACTATTTTCATGGAGATTTACACATAAAGGAAGTATAATATGACTAAAAAAAACATGTTTCAAGATTTAAGTGCTTGGAAAATGCCACTTCATGACTCTTATATTTCCTTAACCTGGGATTGAATGGTGAACTTGATGGCCTTAAGGAAATTAACCACTGAAAATCTCAAAAAGAGGAGACTCTTGACCTTATCATATACAAGGTAATATACTAAAAAAATTACCCATCACAATTTCATCAATCAATGAATCATTACATTATAAAATACAATCTATAAACCTTTTGGGAACTTTTTGCTAAACCATGCTCAAACCCAACATAGTTAATATTATTATTTAACAATAATATGGACAATAACACATTTTCATAATTTAAATAACATGTTATCAAGCCTATGAATTGTCACTAACATAAAACTAAAATGCATGCAACTAATGGGAGTGACCACTCAAGGCCACCATAAGACAATTAATATATTAATACCAAGATTAATGGGGACAAAGATCTAAAAAAGACAAAGGAAAACCTATTTTAAATTTATTGTTTTATTAGGTGCAAGTTGAACAACTCGAGATATAATGAAGAGTGAAATTAATTTTATTGCATTAAGAAAACCCAACCACATTCTATAACTTAGCAAGGAAGAGATGTATAATACCCACCACAATGAAACAAATTAAGTTACCTTTTCATATATAATTTAATCTTCTATCATAAAATCACAAATTTAGCATGAATGGAATGTTTAATATCCATTCTATAAAAAAAATTAATTTTTGTTAAAAAAAAAAATACCAAAACTAAAATGATATTAAAAAAAACAAAAAAAACATAAGCATATATATATATAATATATATATTATATAGAATATTATATAATATATATATAATATAATATATTATAATATATAAATATATTTAAATAATTTTCAGAACTTTTTTTAAACACTTCCCTCCATTCTAAGAAGCAAAAATAATAATAGAAATAAGGATAGGCCAAAAATATTCCTTTCCCTAGCAAATGTTTCCCACTAGTCATTCCACTCACACGAGTTATTCATAAAACAATGCTATTTCACACTCTTTCGACAAAGCCTATTGAGCTTTGCCTGTGATATATATTCCTTGACGGAGTCCTTGATATATTGATCAAGGTTTTATTCCTTGGAGATTAATTAGAGTGAAGAAAACATGAGTACTCTTAATTCCAAGTTCAATGCCTCTGATGGTGGACACAAGGCAAGGGAGGGGATTGCAGTCATGGTCGTGGTCGTGGAGTTTTCTCTTTTACATTATATTTAGGGAATTTGAAGAAATTTGAATGGAATCATTGTCGTCACTAGGTATAATGGATAAAATGAAGTAATATTTGAGATCATTTTTTCTTGAACGAACATTAGGATCCATTTTATCATAGAGTAAAGTACATGCATTAAAAAAAATTCAAAATTTCATGTGGCATTCATATTGTATGTGACTTATTTTTCATTAAAAACAATTTAATTTTTCATGTGACATTCTTATTTTTGCTAAAATTTCTTCTATTTCTGACCTGAATTACAATTGTAATTTGAAATAAAGCTTTCAGTAACTCTTAATTTACCAATCGTGCATGGACATCATAAGAAACATTCACAATATAATATGAAGAAGAAATGGGTACCTACTTCATATGCATTAAAAACTGTTGCTACTACTTAATGTGAATTACAAGTGTAATATTAGTTGGATCTCCAATATATCTTAAACCGTATTATCATTTTATTTTTTAGTGCTATTAAATGTTATTATGTCCTACCTAATTTTATGGTTGGCATTGTAATAAAAATATGCATTTTGCTATAGAATTAGTACTAATAGGTAATATTGAATTTTTTTCTAGGATGCTACATGTAATGACCACGAAGATGATGATATAGACTATGTTTAGATTACATCATATGTCAAAGATGATGATGATGAGGATGGCGATGGAATTCGTGATGATTATGTGGATGATATTATTAGGATGGTCAGGATGATGATCATGGAAATGATCATGAGGATGATCTTGACTATGATTTTCGTGGTGCTAGCTAGTCATTCATTATTTTTTATATTTAGTTAGCATGTCTTAATATGGTAATCATACATTTGAATTTTAGTTGATTCAAATAATGATTATGATACTATCAGTACTATCTTGTTACCTTATGAATATGTTTAAAATTGTTTACATTTTCTAGGAAGAATTATTGTATATGATGAGATTCCTATTTTTTATGGATGTTGTGAATTTGCCTTAGAATAATGATATCTATGAAACATTTTTATTTTGTAATCATACATTGAATTTTAGTTGATTTGATTAAATATGATGATGATATTATCATTTTTATCTTGTTATTTTATGTACATATTGAAAAATTTTCAACATTATTTGGATGGAGAATTATTATGTATGATGATATTACTATCTTTTGTGGACATTGTGAATTTACCTTAGAATAACGGTGTTCATGAAATATTTTGATCTGATAATCACACATTTGAATATTAGTTGATTTGATTAAATATGATGAGGATATTATTAGTATTATCTTGTTACTTTATATATGTGTTGAAAACTGTCAAAGCTTTTTTATGGAAAATCATTATGTATGATGATATTACTATTTTGGATGTAATGTTGTGAATTTACCTTGGAATAATGATATTTGCGATAAGTGTTGATTTAGTAGACATATCTGTATATTGAAAATTGTCAATGATTTTTTGATGGAGAATTGTTATATATGAGGATACTACTATCTTTTTGATGAACGCTGTCAATTACCCTTAATTTGTTTACAAATGTTAAGTCATCAATTTTAATTTTCATTTCTTATTAAATGTGTTATACATGAAAATACCTCCTCATCATCTTGGAGGAGAATGCTATCTTGTTGTTTGAAATAACCCTTTCTCCTAGACTATATAAGACTATAATACAATTTATGTGCCATGAAGACCACGCTATCCTAGTCTATAAAAAGTTTTCCCCTTCATTTAACTTTTGTTACCAAAATTCTCATTCAGTCACAATGAAGAAATATCGAATTAACTAAAATTTGACACTCTTGTTCACTTTCGGAAATTCATATGGTGGAATGTGATATCTTTATCCTCATCTTTAATTTTTTCCTAAAAATGAAAGCATACAAAAGTGGGAAAGAGACACTCTTGTTCACTGTTGGAAATTCATATGGTGGAATGTGATATCTTTATCCTCATCTTTAACTTTTACCTAAAAATGAAAGCATACAAAAGTGGGAAAGAGCCATAAAGCATGGTGAAGCTTTTTCCTAAGCATAAAAGCATCTAAAAAGTGGAAAAAGCCATTTTATATGAGGAAACATTATTCACCCAAAATATTTTGCCCAAATTGAACTAATGAGGAATTTGGGAAATATTCATAGCCTTCACTTTCCTATATATTGGAGGTTTGGCCATTGAGAAAAGGATGGCAATACTTGTGTTGTAAAGCTGCTAAGATCTATCTTGAGAGGGAGAGTTTTGGAGCTAGGAGTTTGTGGAGATGCTACTGCAATTGCATCTGATGGTTGTAACTTTCCTCCAACTCCTTTATTAATATAGATAAGTTTTTAGTCATTCCATATGTTGATATTCATCATTTACTTATTTTATTTAACTAATGAATGTATGGGGTTTTTGTTTATATTTATTTATTCAATAATATTTATGTTTATAGTTTTTCTTATCAAGATATGATGTTGTGAAGGGTGCTTTGTTCTCTCTCTTATGTGTAGGAACAAGCTTTGGAGATAACTAGGAGTGCTTCCCAGCTACACTAAAAACTCCAACAAGACCTTCATGCGAGGACTCACACAAATTCCTTCTCTTTTTCTTAATATATACTCTACATCTTGATCTACTAATAATCCTGAGCCTTTGAACGACCTTTCTCTTAATCAACCTATCCTAGGTTTCCAAGATAAACTTAAAGGGTTTTATGTTCATCTAACCATGCATTAAATCCTACAAAAAACTGATATTTAGAAACTGTAATATATTTCACTATGTAATTGAAATTAGTAAAATGGACCCATAAAGGGGGTTATAAATGGAAATAAAAGTAAAACTCTAAACAAGAAGCCAAAATTGGATGTAACCATGGATGCAAAATTGGGAGTAGAATTGGATTTTAAACTATTCATCAAAAAAATATGCAAACAATGACACAAAAAAGGGTTTTAAAGTAGAATTTAAAAAGGGTGCAAAACTAGACACAAAGAAGGGAACAAAATAGGGCATAAAAAAAGATACCAAATTGGGCACAAACAAGGATACAAAAATAGACACAAAAATGAGGATGCAAAGAATGGTGTAAAATTAGGATGCAAAATTGCATGCAAAAAGTGTGTAAGAAAAGACACAAAACAAAATGTAAATGGGACTAAAAAAGGGTGAAACCAAGGACGCCAAAAATGATGCATAACTAGATGAAAATTTAAATTAAAATCTACGTAAAAAATGAGATGCAAATGTGGACACAAAATGTGGTAGAAAAAAGGGTGCAAATTTGGATGCCAAAAATGATACAAAATTAGGCACCAAAAAGGATGCAAAATTGGACATAAAAAATGGTGCAAAAATGGGCATAAAAATGGTTCAAATTTGGATGCAAATTGAGATGCAACATTGAATGCAAAATGAGGTGCAACAAATGATTCAAAACTTGGTGCAAAAACAAATGCAAAAGTAGATGAAAAAATGGTCGAAAATAGAACATAACATTAGACAAAAAATGAGATGCAAAGGTGGATGCAACACATGGCTCAACATAGGATGCAAATTTAGATGCTCAAAATAATGAAAAATTGGATGAAATAAATGGTTAATGATGCTAAATTGGATGAAAGAAATGGTGTTAAAAATGATGCTAAATTGGATCCAACAAATGATGCAAAATTAGATGCAAAATTTGGTGAAAAATAGGATGCAAAAAGGAGAGACAAACAAAATGAAAAAGTGGATGCAAAAAATGGTGCAAAAATGGATGCAAAATTTGGCACTAAATTGTATTTAACATATAGTGCAAAATTTGATGCAAAAAATGGTGTAAAAAAGGAAGAAAGGCTAGTGCAAAAATAGATGTAAAAATAATTTCAAAATTAGAAGAAAAAAATGGCATAAGACTAGATGCAAAAACTGGCACAATATGGATGAAAAAAAGGCACTAACTTAGATGAAAAAAATGGTGTAAAACTTGATGCAAATTGTGACACAAAACAAGAAGCAAAGAATGGCACAAAACTAGAAGAAAAAAACGGCACAAAACTAGAAGTAAAACCTGTTGAAAAACCAAATGCTAATCTTGAAGCAAAATATGATGCAAAATTTGGCATAAAAAAGATGAAAATTTTGGTGCAATAAAGGACACTTTAAAAACTGTACAATAGAGCCATATTTAGCACGAGGCTACTCATGCCAATTGAGAAAAAAATGAACTAAAATATGGTGCTAAATCTGGTGCAAATTGTTTGTTTTGTTGTAGTTTAATAAGAAAAGAAAAACTATGTTACAAACCATACCCTGTTAGCAAGAACAGAAAATCAAATACAAATGAAAAGGAAATAGAACGAGAATGAATTCGGAGAAAGAAAAAACATAAGTTATTATTACCTACCCTTGAGCACTTTGCAATAGAAGCTATCACCATGGTCATGTTCCATTTTCAGAAAAATAGCCTTGCCCATAATATCCAACTCCAGAGAAGTCTTGGAAATCATGGAGCAGGGGAGGCAACCTTAGTCGCCCCTATTGAGCATTTGAGTGGCCAAGAAAACTAGGGCATGGTCATGAAGGAGACTGGAATTAGTAGACAAATAGATTGCTAAGGAACAATGAAGGGAGTAGGTACTATCGAAAGGCATAGGAGGAAGATTAGACCCTCAATGCACAAATCAGAAACTACAACACATTTCCCTTAGAGCGTGATCACAAACAAACACAAATTCATAAACAAAACAAGACTTATGGTTTTAGACAGGTGGTTAGGGTTAGGATCAAATCTACACTATAGATCACCTTCCACACAATTGTTACCCTAAATCTTTACTAGGGTAGTTTTGGGTGCAAACCACAATTTTACTCTGCCATCACGTGATTAAGAGCAGGTGGAAGTAGGCCAGAACACCACACAGGGGAAGAGGGAAATAAAATTTAATACCAAATATATGGAAATAAGTTTTGTGTCAAATAGTACTCCAACCATATGTTCCATTCACCCTCCAACATGTGATGAGAGACAATGGTAACTTAACTCCAACCATAGTCATATAGTGTACATGAATTAAGTGAAAATGAAAAACAGTGAGAGGGGGTAATGAATAGGGGTGCTAAAGGTGTTAGAAAGGTATGTAAAGAGGAATTAAAGGTATACTGAGATAATTTAAGTAGTAACAACAACCTTAATTCAATTTTCACCTTTAATAAAATGTTGCCAACCCTATCATTCAAGAGAATATAATTTATGTACAACATCGATGCTTAGAATGTGAGCTTGCATAATTTTTCCCCTTGCACTTTAGGCCTCCCTATGTATGATTTTTTTTTTATGGTGTGGAGCCATGAAAAATGTGATCAGACCCCATCTTCTCAATTGGGCCTTAACAAACCACTACAACAAAAAAGGATACACATAGGAAAAGTACAACAAACTAATAAATGATTTATTGTGCCATGTGAACTACAGGTTGGTTAAGGAAACGAATATACTCAACAAGATGAATGAGGATGCACATACTATCCCCTCGGGGGATGGGTCGTATGTGAAACTCGGGGAATGAGCCACTCCAACTATTAATCCATTCATGGAAGTTCTACAAAACCTGCAACAGGAGTTGGCACATTTAAGAGATAGTAATGAACGATTAATACACACCAATGATAAGCAAGAGAGGATGATCACAACTTTGATGAAGTCAAGCTAGAAAACAATGGAAACATAAGTAATGAAATGATAAGATATGGAACTTGGAAAATATGAGACTGAAGGAGAATCAGATAAAAATTATTTCCTAAAGTCTATGGAGAAAAGGCAACTATAACTTCAAGGAGAATTATGGAAGATCAAGCCCCCCACTTTCTATGGGGAAAAGGAAGAGGATGGAAAGTCCTCATTATTAAACATAACTAGATATTTCCAGGTTTATGATTATGAGAGTAACCTGAAAGCTAGTTTAGTTCTTTATCAACTGTAAGGAAAAATTGCCTTATGGTGGGGAGAGGTAGAGAATGTACAAGGATTGGAGGAGAAAACAATATTGTGTGAGGATTCCAAATTTACTAACTTACTGAGATCTGCCCATACCTCAAGGAGGAAAAGGCTAAAGTGTAGTGGTTCATAAATTGTTTTCCTATAGTGTATAAGGAGCGGATCGAATTTGATAACCAAAAAATCATGGATGAGGTGATGAGAAAGGAAATTTTATGCTACCAACAATTTAAAAGTAAAGGAGAAGTATTCAAGGCTTGAAAAATAAGGATAATACTAGGGTAAAAGTGGGAGGAAGATGACCAAAATAAAGTTACCTCAAGAATTTTGGTTGGGGTAATCAGCGAAAAAGGTTTGACAAAGTGACTGCAAATCAACAAGAAAATTCTTAGGCAGGATATAAAATAACTAATTTAAATGCTAGGAAAGGTAATTGGGACAAAGAAAAGGGATCGATGAAATGTTGAGAATGCGGTCAGCCTCATTTACTAAGAGACTTCCCACATAATCCCAGGTCTGTGCAAAATATACAAACTATTCATGAGGCTACTACTGTAAATGACATGGCCAGAAGCATTCCAAGGATAAGTGAAACCTTAGAGGATAAACAAGTAGAACATCATTCTATAATGATTAAACAAGAAGGTATTCTCGCCAATCATCCTGTCTCTCTCTTAATGGACCCTTGCGCTAGTCTAAGCTATGTTGGACCACAAATAATAGAAAAATATAAATTGAAAACAAAAAATACAAAATAGCTTGGTTGGTACAATTGGGCACTGGTACCAAGAGAAGATCCACTAGCCAGATGAAAAAATGTCAATTAAATTTTAATGGATACCTTACCACACTAGACTTAAATGTACTTCCCCTAGGGTCTTATGACATACTATTTCAAATGGATTGGCTTGAGCACAACGCAACACTCATAAACTACATATAAAAAACTATAACTTGTGTAAACTCAAATAGACATACTCACATCATTCAAGAGATTCCAAAACTGATTTTGGTAAGGAAAATTACGACTCTACAAATGAAGAGGAGTGCCCAGAAGGGATCCAAAATATTTATGGTTCAGATAGAATAAAATGAAAAACAAAAGAAAAAATTTGAAGAAAATATTTTTCCAGTTATTAATGATTTTTCAGATGTGTTTCCTGAGGATATTCGTAGTTTACCACCCCACCGAGATATAGACTTTGTCATGGATTTGGTACCTAGTGCAACCCCAATTTCTAGAGCACCCTATAAGATGAGCCCACAAGAATTAATGGAGCTGAAGATGTAGCTGCAGGAGCTGCTAGATAAAGAATATATGAGGCCTAGTGTGTCACCTTAGGGAGAACCTATACTCTTTGTTAAGGAAAAGGATGGTACGTTTACGATGTGTATTGATTATCGTCAATTACACAAGATGACAATTAAAAATAAATATCCCCTACCCAATATTGATGATATATTAGATCAATTCAAGGGAGCCACCATCTTCTCCAAAATTGATTTAAGAATGGGATACCATCAATTGATGATCCAGAATGAGGATATTCATAAACAACATTTAGAACCTGGTACAGATACTATGAGTTTTTGGTGTTACCATTTGGCCTGACAAATTCTCCTGCCACTTTCGTGTGTCTAATGAACAATGTACTCAATAAATATTTGGATAAATTTGCATATTTTTTAGTGATCACATATTGGTGTATTCTAGCAATAAGGAGAAACATAACGAGCACTTAAGGTTGATGCTGCAAAACTAAAGGGAGAACAAACTATATGCTAAATTGAGTAAATGTGAATTATACAAAACTAAAATTTAGTATATAGGGCATATCATTTCAAAGGAGGGGTTAGAAGTGGATCTAGATAAAGTAAAGGCCATCATTAATTAGCATGTGCCTAAGGATGTAGTTTTCCAGTCATTTATGGGACTTACTAGGTATTACCCTAGGTTTATTGAAGGTTTCTCAAAAATATCCTATACCATTACCTCTCTACAAAAAAAAGGGGTGAAATTTGAGTGAACATCTAACTACCAGCTAAGTTTTAATAAACTCAAGAATTTATTAACCACAACTCCTGTCCTGAAACTAGCAGATTTAAACAAATAGCTTAGAGTTTGTACAAATGCATGTACTGAGGGGTTGGGGGGAGTTATGTTGCAATATAATTCTGTAATAGCATATGAGTCAAGGAAGTTGAAAGGCCATGAGAAAAATTATGTTGTATATGATTTGGAATTAGCAGCTGTTATACATGCCCTAAAAATGTGGAGCCATTATTTATTGGGAAATAAATTCACATTGTTAACAATTCATTTTAGATTAAAGTATTTGTTCATCCAGCTGGATCTTAATGCTAGAAAGGCTCAATGGATGGCATTCCTTAACGAATTTGAGTTCTATATAAGGCATATTAAAGGAAGGGAAAACAAGGTATTGATGCTCTGAGTAGACACACGCACACTCTAACAGTAATAATTGTTAGTAGTATCAAAACAATCTTCCTAGATAAAATTAAATACTCTATGCATAAGGACCTAAAGTGTCAGGAAATACAACAAAAATTGTAGCAAGTTCATGTACCAGGATATGTGAAAAATGAAGAAAAGTTGTTGACGTATGGAGGTAAATTGTATGCACCTAACATTCCAAAGTTGAAGGAAATGATACTAGATGAGTATCCTAAAAATCCATTTGCAGGATATTCAAGATACTAGAAGACATTCACAACTTTAAGGAAAATTCTCTTTTGGGGAGGAATAAAAAAGGAGGTGGTAGAGTGTTTAACGAAGTGTATAGAGTTCCATTAGGTTAAGGTGGAACACCAACACCTTATTGGATTAGTGAATACAGTTACCATCCCTAAATGGAAATAGAAGATAATATTTATCACTGGGTTGCCATGAAAAAAGAGACATCATGACTCCATTATGTGGCAATGGATACACTAAGTAAGGTTGCACATTTCATACATGTACAATCAACATATGGCACTGCTCAAATTGTCTATGTATTCATGAAGGAAATCTTCCAATTACACAGTGTCCCTAAGATGATAGTATCAGGTCAGGACCCCAAATTTACCTTAGCTTTTTGGAGAGCACTATTCAGAAGTGTGGGTACTAAGTTAAAATTCAACGCAACCTACCATCCTCAAATGAATGGATAGACCGAAAGTGTCAATCATATTCTAGAGGATATTCTTAGAATGTATGTGATGGATAAGCCTACCCAGTGGGAGGACTTTGTAGATTTAGTTGAATTTGTGTATAGTAACAACTACGAAAGCTCTATAAAAATGATGCCCTTCGAGGAATTGGATGGCAGGAAATGCCATGCACCTGTCAGTTGGAGTCAACCAGACAAAAGATTGATTTTGGAACTAGAATTATTATAGGAAATGGAATAGATGGTTAGGAAAATTTAGTAGAATGTTAAAATATCACAAGATCAATAAAAGATTTATGTGGATAAGAAAATAACATATAAGGAGTTTAATATTAGGGACCATGTTTATCTCTCAATGAATCCTTGGAAAATCTCTCTACGAACATGAAATTACTCCAAGCTATCCCAACGGTTTTGTGGACTGTTTCAAGTTTTGGATTGAGTCATACATGTGGCTTACCAATTAGCTTTTCCTAGTCACATTAAGGTTCATAATTTCTTTCATGAATATATATATATATATATATATATATATATACTATATATATAATATATATGATGTATGTATGTATGTATGTATGATGATATATGTATTGACTGGAAAATGCTACAGGTGGAACCTAAAGGCGATTTCCTGCCAAAACCACTCAATATTCTAGATGGGAAAGAGATTTGGCTTTGGAGTTGACTCGTCGCTTAGTTTAAGGTAGAGTGGAGACACTATAAACCTGAGGAAACAAATTGGGGGCTAGAAGAATAAATTCAAAGGAGGTACCCAATATTATTTGAGCAAACTGAAATTGCAAAATAAACACAGAGGATGGTCTAAATAAAAGGGAGGGAGAATGAAACACCTCTCCTCTTCTGGGAACAACTAATACTTTACTAGTTATGGTTCATACTTTTGGTTTACTATTAAAAATAATATTTTTTTGATACAATAATGTATATAAATGTTTACTGATAAATAAAAACAAAATTAGAAACACTTGAAAGATTGAGAACCTGCAAAAGAAATTCTGGATAAGATGGCTTTCCATGATAAGGATTCTAGAAAAAATTCTAGGTAAAATGAATGGATGGGAGATAAATATCCATTAAGAACTTAGCTAGAGATAAATGATAGATTGAAAATAGCATAAAGCGTTGTTAAATATTAAAAAATGAGATTTTGGGCTAAAAAGGGAAAAGCCCCATAAAGCGGGACACCACTTTATAGGGAAAAATCTCATAAGGAAATAAGACATAAAATTCCTATTGGAAGGATCAATGAGGTTGTTGATCTCTTATAGAAAAATGAATCTCTACAAGGGGGATAATTGAAGAAGTGTAAGTCTATGGTTGGGAGCAGAGGAGTGCTCGACTTCCTAGTTTCTTCTGATTGCCATTGTTCTGGTTAGGTTATGATTTCTATTTTTTTACACGCTTAAGGTTATTATTAGCTATTGAGTTGTTTCTTGCTACGAGTATAATAGGACAAGGAATGGTATGAATATAAGTATAAGAACCTGGTGATTTATTATTGAGGGAATAGTATTAAGGATATTTTTTACCTGAATTCTTACAGTAGAGGAATTAATAAGTTCATATGCTTATGGAAGAGCCAGTAATAGTATGCATTTAAGAATTAAAATTTTTACCTTGTTTGAGTGGAGTAATGTTGATTTTCTACCTATTTATCTGAAAATGTCTTATTATATCATTTTTGGGAGTAGTAAATTGGAACTGTAATTATTTAGCAATATTCTACATGTATATTTATAATTACAAAGATTTTTTCAACTAAGCAATGAGTCACTAAAAAGACACAGTGCATGCATTAAACGACATAAGCTAGAGACCACAATTCACCCCCGAAGACAACTATCTCTAACTCAATTGGTTGAACATGACAACAAACACATTCTCTATAAACTATAAGAGTATTACAACCAATTTCAATCATAAAAGCACACATCTAGACATAACTATGTTAACCTGAAGAAGGAAGCACATAACTGACATAAATAAACAAAGATTAAAGTTTAATATTTAGGGTAAGCACTCAATCATAACTGCAAAATTAAAATAGAATTAGTCAAAAATCCTATGTAGATAGAAAGGAGAAACATCTCATGGAGAGCCTCAAACAGGACCTCAATGTGCTAACTAAGGAGGCATCATCCCATTATCTTCATGACATAAGAAGAATAGTAGATGAAATACTTTCTACAAGCTATTTTAGCACTCTCCAACAACAATCCGTGAAGCGTAATTGGCTAGATATGCCCAGAGATTAGTAGGGAAAACAAAAATTAATACATTGAACCATATAAAAAAATTGAATTGGCAAGGTTACGATAAATTGTAGATTTCCTTTCAGATTAGAGAATAAATAGAGGCAACATAGGATTTGAATATTCATTACCATCAGAGAGAAAAATATGACAATGTTAGAAATAAGAACAACACCATGGGTCTACAACATATATATATATGTTAAATTTGAATCAGTGAATAACATCAACAACATTCATGTACTCGTCAGTGAAATAATGCATCATAGAGAAAAGCTCACATTAGTTATGTAAGTTTTAACTAAAAATACAAGCATGTCTACACTAGATAGAACTAGAACACCAGAAAAATGGTTGAGCTTAAAACCAACCCAGGGTACACTCTGTACAAAAGGAAATAACATAAAAGTTTACTTAAAATCTAAAAATCCTCGACTTTACAAATTTGGCTAAGACGTATAATGTCTATAAAATAGGTAAGTTAAGACCCACATAAATCAGTAAGGCCATACAAAACATTAAGTACATTCACAGAGTAGCTTTGAGCCATGAATTGATAGCAAGAAATACCTAGAAATCATTAGAGTTATAGCTAATCGACCTAGAAAGGGACTAGAGAACATGATGCGTCAGGATTGGTTGCAAAGAACTTGAGTTTTACAACTCTGAGATTAGACTAGTGAGACTCCTACGTACCTATAAGAAAAAATATCATAGCTGCCAAGAGCAGGGAAAAAAGTCATACCCTGCGACTAAAAAGGAATAAACTCAAAAGAGATGCACTAAAACAATGGTAGCACTATATACTAGTAGTTCGTTGGGTAAGTTCAAGAAAGGTGTCTGAGACTAGTAAATACATCCACGGAGAGAAAGGGAGCCTAAGTTAGCACTATCCTCACACACCAAAACCATGAAACTAAAACCATTATAGAAAATAAGAGATGCAAAATCCTGAAGAACTTGAAATATTACCTATGAGTGCCAGTGAGTTCATTTCACCACTTCGGTACATCAAGAACAACCCTACTGCAAGAATCTCCATGCAAAAAGAAGCATTAGATTAAGGGCACAAGAAAACATGGGTCACTCCAATCCAAAAAGATACACCCTACTGGCAAGAATAGAAAAGAAAATACAAATGAAAAGGAAACGTAACAAGAATGACTTCGAGGAAAAAAACACAAGTTGTTGTTACCTCCCACTGAGCACTTTACAACAATAATTACCACCATGACTATGTTTCATTCTGATAAAAATGGCCTTACTCATAATACCCAACTCCTGAAAAGTCTTGAGAATCATGGTGCAGGGGAGGTAAACTTAGTCGCTCCTCTTGAGCATTCAAGTGGCCAAGAGAACTAGGAAATGGGTGTGAAGGAGACAGGAGTTGGTACACAAGTCGATTCCTAAGAAACAATGAAGGGAGTAGGTACTATTGAAGAGTAGATGAAGAAGATTTGACCCTCTATGCACAAATCAAATACTGTAACACATTTCCCTTAGAGGGTGGTGATCAAAAAATGCAAATGCATTAACAAAGAAATACTTATGGTTTTATATAGGTGGTTAGGGTTAGGATTAAATCTCCACCTTATATCACATTCCAGACAATCATGACTCTAGATCCTCCTGGGGTAGGTATGGGAATGAACCACAATAGTTTTATGCAATCATTTGATTAAGTGCGGGTGGCATTAGCCAAGAACACCATGCAAGGTACGAGGGAAATTGAATTTAACATGAACCCGATGGTGTTAGCACTCTGTAATTTCTTAAGGTTGTAAACTAAATTGCAAAGGTAACCACAAACCCACTTTTAAGTTTAGAAGCTAGCCCTTCTAAACTCAGAGAGTGATCTCTTTGCTAGATTTATATTTGTTTTCTTTGTAAGATTTTAGGCTAGATGTAAGATTTCAGAGTTTGGTTATTGAATTGGCTTGTTTGGAACAATAAGAAATTCCATTGGGCAATGGAGTCAAAGGAGATTAAAGTGGTCAATTTGAAGAAATATCAAGCTTAAGTGTAGCAGGGAGGGGTAGGCATACTATTAGATCCTTGTAGTTCGTGAAATGGAGAAGGATGAATAGATTAATAAAAATCTAAATAATAACATAATATCGGCAAATTATCTATTGGGAATATTGAACTGTTTGCTAGTATCTTGCATTGAAATCTAGAATTGGTTCACTGACTACTTGATCCTCAATCTGTTGAACTTTTGCTTCTTGATTTTCTTTTAATGTTGATATCTTCATGCCCTTCAAATATGGAAAAAAGTTGAAACTGCCTTCCCAAAATCTAACTTCCTTCTCAACTCTAATTTCTCTAAGAACTGTATTAATTAGCTTCCCTTTTGACATTTATTACTATCATTTTTGCCTTTCATTATCTTTTGAATACTTTATTTTGTCAAAAAATATTTGGGAAAAGAAAAATAATATATTTTGAATAATATTTGCAAATATTTTGATGAAATTCGTAATTCAAATTTCAAAGTATTTTTTTAATGATTTATAAAACAATCAATGTTTTCAAATCCATGTGTTGTTTCCAAAATCCATGGCTTGTTTTCTCCTCCCATGGATTTTGAAACACATGTGTTGTTTTAAAAAACCATGTCATGTTTCTCCTTCCCATGGATTCTAAAAACCATGTCCTATTTCTCCTTTTACCTTCCTTTAAAAATTCATTTCATACCTGTAAATTTCCTTTTACTCCTCTAAGTCTTGTTTTTACTTTAACATCCTATATGTGAAAATCATTTCATAAATGTCTGAAATATTACTTAATAACTGTTTTCACATGTAACTTCATTTACTAAATTTGAATTTGAATTTACATGTACATGTAAATGTATTTCCCTTGTACCTGTAAATTATTTTTACACGTTTAGCCTTATTTATCTCAACATCCTATCCCTTAAAATATTTCATAAATGTATAAAATATTTCCTTCTTCTTTATCCAATTTTTTTTTTACTCACCCTCATGAATTTCATAAGCATATGACCTGTAAAAAATCTCCTTTTACCCTCCTTCATTCGTAAACTTATTTCATAACATATGAGTTCAAGCTTAATTAGAGAAAATCATCAATGTTTTCAAATCCATGGCTTGTTTTCTCCTCCCATGGATTTTGAAACCCATGTGTTGTTTTAAAAAACCATGTCATGTTTCTCCTTCCCATGGATTCTAAAAACCATGTCCTATTTCTCCTTTTACCTTCCTTTAAAAAATCATTTCATACTTGTAAATTTCCTTTTACTCCTCTAAATCTTGTTTTTACTTTATAACTGTTTTCACTTATAACTTCATTTACTAAATTCAAATTTACATATACATGTAAATGTATTTCCCTTGTACCTGTAAATTATTTTTACACGTTTAGCCTTATTTATCTGAACATCATATCCTTTAAAATATTTCATAAATGTATAAAATATTTCCTTCTTCTTTATCAATTTTTTTTTTACTCACCCTCACAAATTTCATAAGCATATGACTTGTAAAAAATCTCGTTTTACCCTCCATTCGTAAACTTATTTCATAACATATCAGTTCAAGCTTTAGAGAAAATCAAATAACACCACCACTTCGATCGATCAAATAACACCAATAACCTTTCCACCATATATCACGATATCAACCTAAATAATTTCCCACCATAACTTAAATGAATAGGAATAATGGTATTTCGGGGCAGAACATGACAACCGTAAAACCCAATAAGAGTGAAAACAATTTTTCAGACCCCTTTTTTTTTGGTTAAATGTCACAGGGGCTTGAGGGTCTCAAACATGACAATAACCGTCATTGTATTTATTGACAGATCTCGAGGATTTTACATTTTGGGGAATTTAATAGTTGAGCGTGGGGTGGGCCATAAGTTTTGAGTTTTGGATTATGATTTTGGGTAATGCAGGAAAGAAAATATGATTTCATAGTTTAGGGTTGGGTTTGGTTGGTTAAATTAATTTTTTTAAAATTAATTTTAGTAATTCAAATAAATAATTTTATACATGGGTAATTTTCTGTTTTTTTGGTTTTTGAGAAACACATTTCAACTTACTCTATTTTTTGATTCATAGTTGGTTTGAGGCACTAGATATACCATTGGAAATATTCTTCTGAGAACTTTACCATGAAAACACCTGCAACATGATCTAACCCAAACTTATATGCAAAAAATCTCCCAAATATTCAAACTTGTCTTGGCCACATGATTTCAAGAAATAAATGGATCCTTGGACAAGAAAAAATTTAAGCTATGACACCTAGTAACTCATAGACTAAACTTTACCAATAGATTCCAAAATAAATAACCAAATAATCATCGATTTATAACTATAATTTATAGAACCCTAACATATAGGAATAAGGTGTATGTCCAATATTACTCCAGCCATCTGTTCCACTCACCCTCCAATACGTGATGAGAGACAACGGTTGTTTAAATCAAACCATAATCATATAGTGTATATGAATTAAGTAAAAATGAAAAATAGTGAGAAGAAGTAATGAATAATGATGCTAAGAGTGTTAAATCCAACCATAGTCATATAGTGTATATGAATTAAGTGAAAATAAAAAATAGTGAGAGGAGGTAATGAATAACGATGCTAAAGGTGTTAGCAACGTATGTAAAGAGGAATTAAAGGCATAGAGAGATAATTTAAAAGGTGTTAGAAACGTATGTAAAGAGGAATTCAAGGAATAGAGAGATAATTTAAGAACTAACGACAAGCTTAATTCAATATTCACCTTTAATACCATGTTTCCAATCTTATCATTCAAATAAATACAATTTGTGTACAACATCGATGTTTAGAATGTGAGTGTGCATATCCTTTCCCCTTGCATTTTAGATCTCAGTATGTATGAACTTTTATTTTATGGTGTGGAGCTATGTCATCATTTTTATACATAAGTAGTTTCCCTTTATCTTTGACATTAGTGAAAACAATATTTTCACCATTTCCATTTTTCAATCAGTATATTAGACATAAATAGTCTCTTTGTATCTTTGACATCAATGACAACAATTTTTCCAACACCCTTAAATGCAACATACAGAATCAAACCTGGGTCAAGGCTCTAATATCATATTGGGAATTTTCATTACACCAAAACCCTTAGATAGTAGTAAACATCCAAACTCTTATCATTACCTTGAGTGAGAAATAAATCCCATATTCCCAATGTGGTGATTAGTCCACGAAATTGATTCCTAATAAGGTGAGTTTCACAATTACTCCATCAACCTTGCTCAAATGCAATTTAGGGAATCAAACTTGGCCAAGGATCTGATATCAAATTGTTGTTTTTCATTATAGCAAAAGAATTTGGAATTACTAAACTTTGAAACACTTACGATTATATTAATTGTTGTTTTTCATTATAGCAAAAGGATTCGGAATTAGTGAACTTTGAAACAGTTACCATTACATTGAGTGAGAATAAATCTCATGTTTCCAAGATAGTGGTTAGTCCACATAATAGATTCCCATTGAGGTGAATGCCACAATTACTCAATAAGAGAGAGGTATATTAATTGCAATTTAACATAAGTTTATAGGGATCAAATATTTCAAAATAGTCATCTTTGTTTTAGTATAAAATTTGAAAAAATAATTAACATTTAAAAAATATATATATATTTCAATACATAATATATATAAAATTAAAACAAAATTATATTAGAATTTTTCATAATTTTTCATTCACACTTGAATTCACATGTTAAAAGTAAACAAAATTGAAATATAATTTTTTATAAAAACTATAGGAAAGAATTAATCCCAACTAAATAGAAATTAGTAAAATAAAATATTTACTTTACCATCCAAAAGAAATAGAAAATAAAACATAGAAATTAGTAAAATAAAATATTTAATTTACCATCCAAAAGAAATCGAAAATAAAACATATAAATATTTACTCATGAAAAGATCGAACAGTTATTTTCTTAAAGATAGCATGTTCTAACTAAGATTCAAATCTTTGAAATCATCAGCCATGAAGTTATGGAAATATTTCGCAAACTTAAACAATGATAAGTCCTAAAATGTCAAATCTTTAAAATCGTCTAACATATTGAAAGGTTGGCCAAGCTTAAATGAAAATATGGATGGCAGGTTAGTGAAAATCGGATTTCATTAGTGTTTAGTAACATGGAGACCATCATTAAGAACGAAATTTCAGAGGAAGCTAAGCAATTTCCTTAGATATTATTAGAGTATTTTGATACTGAAACCTTATATTTAGTCAATATGGTTATCGAAGCATGCAATAAAGCCAATTAACATAGAGGTAAACTACAATGACTAAATTTAATGTAGTCGAGCAACCTTCTACATAATGTTCAAACAACTCAGCCAATAAAGCACGCGACAACATGGTAATAAAGAAACTGAACTGCTATTATTGATGTGCACAACAAAGTTTTCAAGTGGGAAAACATTTTACACGGGTTTCATTGGACCTCCTAGATGTTCTATGTGTATGAATGATTTGGAAGAGGTGAGACACTTATTTCTCACCCGCTCGTTCGTGTCTGCAGTATGGGCAGGGGTCACACAATTATTAAACTTTGATGTGATATGGATGATCGTGTCTGCAGTATGGGCAGGGGTCACACAATTATTAAACTTTGATGTGATATGGATGAAATAGTCAGTAGAGGAGTGTATATTTCACTTGTTAGATACTCAAAAGGAACATTGTGTATTGCTCTTTCAAATTTTTTTGGAGCATCTTGAGAAGCTAAAATTCTAATAATTTTGAATGAAACGAGGCAGATGTAGGAATTACAATGATAAATATAATTGTTGATTAGGCATAGATTCAGAGATCAATCCAGCGAAGTGACATATTGAGGAATTACCTTGGTGGCTTATCTGCTGGGGCATATACAAAAAGGATGTCTGGATGTGGAACTTATATAGTTTAATAGCTTGGTAGGTATTACCATTTTTAGTGGGTGGGTGGAAAATGCACCAATAATAGCATAAAATTTATTTCTTTGTGGGAGGTCTTAATATATGCTAAATAACTTGGAATTGATGATTTTTATATCTATGGAGATGTATTATTAATTCTAGATCCTAGGGCTTTCTCATTTTCATCAACCATCCCTCACTAACTCGATGTGGCGCATTCAATATATTTTGGAGAAGATTTTTCATCTAATCTGACACATATGCAAGGAAAAATATCAGGTTGCGGACTTAGTCTCAAAGAGAGAGGTATTGATAAAACATTTCACAGATTATGACCAAGACATCATGTTTCATGCAAGGAGCATCGACATCATATAGTGTCATTGGACCTCCTAGATGTTCTATGTGTATGAATGATTTGGAAGAGGTGAGACACTTATTTCTCACCAGCCCGTTCGTGTTCGCAGTATGGGCAGGGGTCACACAATTATTAAACTTTGATGTGATATGGATGAAATAGTCAGTAGAGGAGTGTATATTTTACTTGTTAGATACTCAAAAGGAACATTGTGTATTGCTCTTTCAAATTTTTTTGGAGCATCTCGAGAAGCCAAAATTCTAATAATTTTGAATGAAAGGAGGTAGATGTAGGAATTACAACGATAAATATAATTGTTTATTAGGCATAGATTCATAGATCAATCCAGCGAAGTGACATATTGAGGAATTAACTTGGTGGCTTATCTACTGGGGCATATACAAAAAGGATGTGTGGATGTGGAACTTATATAGTTTAATAGCTTGGTAGGTATTACCATTTTTAGTGGGTGGGTGGAAAATGCACCACTAATAGCATAAAATTTATTCCTTTGTGGGAGGTCTTAATATATGCTAAATAATTGGGAATCGATGATTTTTATATCTATGGAGATGTATTATTAATTCTAGATCCTGGGGCTTTCTCATTTTCATCAGCCATCCCTTACTAACTCGATGTGGCGCATTCAATATATTTTGGAGAAGCATTTTCATGTAATCGATGTGTGCATTCAATATATTTTGGAGAAGCTTTTTCATCTAATCTCGCACATATGCAGGGAAAAATATCAGGTTGTGGACTCAGTCTGAAAGAGAGAGGTATTGATAAAACATTTGACAGATTATGACCACGACATCTTGTTTCATGCAAGGAGCATCGACATCATATAGTGTGAGTACATTCACTCAATAAATTTGATATTTCTATTTTTGTTTTTGATAGCTTAAGGATCAGTTTTATGTGCTAGTTTATATCTTTTTTTGTTTCTATAATTTTTTTCTCTGACTCAAAAATAAGATATATTTATGTTCTGTAAACCCTGTGTGGAGTATCAAAGAAGGTATGTTTTGATGGATATTTCAGTATCTTTTCATTAGAACTTATAAGCCTTTTGCATTTGAAACTTAGATAATAATGAGGATTTATAACGAAACACGTGAGATTAATAGGAAACGCTAATAATTGTCATTCCTATGTGCAGGAGGGAGGAAAAACAGAAAGTGGCCACCCTGAAGGAAAATACAAATATGAACTAACTGTTGTCCCTTTGACAGGTGACCGCGTGCAAACCAGATCAAAATGGACCAACCCAGGAAAGGAAGCGAAGATACTAGCTCGGAGCAGAAAAGGAAAGAAGTGACTCAGGATTAACGATTCTGCGAATCCCTTAGGATCTTAGATCCTGAGGATCACTATTTTATCTATTTCTGTATCTAGATATCTCTGTCATCATCCTTATATAAGGGATAGCATCGTTGGCTAGAAAGGGGGACTTTTATGTAATTTTTTTTAAGAAAGATCAAGAATATGATATCTATGTTCTGTTAAAGACTTGAGTTACTGTAATTTTATTTCATGTATTAATACAGACTTGGTTACTCTTTTATCTTTGAGCCTAGATCAACCTTAAGCGGTGTACCCCTGGAGGCTAAGGGCCCGACCCCGGAGGACACTTGCTCTTGTACCATTATGCGTGGTTTCTGTGTGGTTTGTTTATAGATGTGACCTGGTAATCTGTTACGCTTTAAGGATGTTTATATTACATGCTCTGTTATGTTTAACTCATTTAGTGTTCCTGCAAACAAAATTCTTATATTGACGCTGTATCAAGTTACTAATCCTTTAAGTGTTGATTAATCTCTACAGGATACTATCATTCCATTACAGAGTTTTTAGTGATTGTACTTTAGCATTACAACAGTGACCTTGAAAACTCTGATTTCACATGATTATTGAATCCTTGAATGTTACTGTTTTCATCTTGAGATGCAATCATATGCTTTTATTTAGAGCAATAACATAATCATATTAAGCACGTTGTGCTTCTATGGTTGTAATATTATTTCATCGGTAGTGTTGTTCCATAGTATGTGTACATCTTTTAAGAGTGAAGGATTGATGTTTTGATTGGAATGATTAAATAGAGTTACAACTTGACGAACTTGGTTACTGCCCATTTCAACTACTGTTCCATTTGAGTTGTTGTTCCATTTCAGTTGTTGTTTCAATTCAGAATTGCTGTTCCATTTCTGAATTTCTGTTCCATTTTAGTTGTTGTTCCGATTCTAAATTGTTGTTCCATTTTAGTTGCTATTCCATTTCAATTGTTGTTCCATTTCAAGATTGCCGTTTTGTTGTTTTATTTACTTGCCATTCCTTAAGGATGGTCTCAGGCTGTAGTGAGCATCAGCATCTGCTACCTGGCTCCCAGACCTCTTATTTGCTCCCATCAGTATGAAAGGGATGGGTTATTCCTACCGAACCCTTGGCTGATGTGTTGTTCTATTTCATTGCTATTTCCTTTACTTGTTGTTTCATTTCTATTCATTAAGGATGATCTCAAGCTGTAGTGAGCGCCAGCATCTGCTACCTGGCTCCCAGCCCTCGGATCTGTTCTCATCAGTTACGAAAAGGATGGGTTATTGCTACCGAACCTTTGACTGATGCATTCCTTGGTGTGATTTTTCCTTTTGAAGTAGTTAAGTTGTAGACACGCATCTATTTACTTTTGTAGTTTTTAAACAATTGTACTACGAAGATTACTCTGACAAGTGCTAAGCTTCAGATTGAGACACTCTTTGAAATAACAAAATGTTCCCGGATTGAGATATTAATGTGAAGTAATTAGAGGTGAAAGAGACCCTTTTTATAGATCTACATTTTGTCACCGTTGCAGGGGAAAGAGTGTAGTCATTTCTTTTTCCGGGTAGTGTACGAACCTGCTAGGGAAGAATTGGGTTTTGAAAATAGAAGGTAAGAACCTATGTACGGAGAATGTAAAACCCCTGCTCCTTTGCCTGCTTTCCTGCAGATTTGCTGCTATCCTCTTAAGAAGGATTTAGTAGTTAAATTGAGTGCATGACTAAGGAGAAAAAGCCAGAGAAAAATCTCAAACCTTTACCAAAGCCAGAAAAAACTAAGGGGCTGGTGACCCTTGGTCGATCAACCTTCATAAACGAAATCTATAAGAAAGTCGAATCTCAGCCTTCAGTAGGACCCAGGAAAGTTATTTCCAAACATCCTACTAGTTCCCTTCAGGCCACAGGTTCACCATCTGTAGCCTTTGCTGAGGTGCATAGTCAAATTGACGAACAAGACTTTCAAGAAATTGAAAATTCTATTCCAGAACGACTGCAAGAAGGAAATTTCAGTAATCTTTGTGAAGGAGAAGGAGAAACAGGGGAGACTGAGGAGCCAAAATCTCCTCTTAGGATAACTCAACCATTGAATAGTCCAGACAAAGGGAGCGGAGAAAAATTATTATTGAAGGGACCCAATCCCCTCAGACAAAAATCCCAGATAGAGGAAGTGTTATTAAAACCGTTCCTGTTAAAGACATTCCTCCTCATCCTAGGAATACCATCTTAGATATTCTGGAAGGTTATTGGCATATATTTGACCCAATGGCTCAAAATCCGCCAAACACCTAAACCTCTACATTACAATACCCCATAGTGGATTCCGCAGCAAATGCCCCTATGAAAGCAATTCCCCTTCAACATATCCCTACATTTCACGGGCTTACATCGGAGGACCCGGATGCATTTTTATTTGAATTTGATGTATTGTGCAGGGGATATGATTACACCACTGACCCCCAGAAACTAAAATTGTTCCCCTCTACTCTAAAAGGGGCTGCTTTAAGATGGTTTATGGGATTAGGTGGTGGGGTTATAAATAACTGGGAACAAATGAAAGAATCATTTTTGAAAAAATATCAAGACTACTACAGGTCTAGAGAACTAAAAGATGAAATATTTGAGATGATAGCTAGACAAAACAAAATATTAGAAGAATATGTGGAACGTTTCCAGTATAATCTACAAAGATCTTCCTATGCATTGCTGCCTTTGCCTAATAACGTGTTGAAAACAACATTAATAAGGGGCATGAAAGAACAATGGATTGAAACATTAAACATTATGGGGAAAGGGGATATTTATCAGGAAAGTTTTGCTGACACAATTGATTTATGCATCAGAAGTTCAAGAGGCAGTACATCAACCAAACCAGCAGAACATGATCGGTTTGCAAGAGAAAACAAAATCCCATCAGAAGGAGTAACGCGTGTGGAAATTGGAAATTTATTTGAAAATTTTAAAGCTGATATACTAGGAACACTGACTACACAATTGGACGTTTTGTAGGTGCAGAAGCAAATGGAGGTAGAACAGAATTTGGCAATCTTCTTCCGCAGGTGCAGGAAGAAACATAGCCATAAGGAATGTCCACTAGATACAGTCCAGACATGCGCCATCTGTATAAGGGATCACTCTACAGAAAGTTGTCCCTCATTATCTGGACTGAAAGCGGTATATAAGGAAGCAGAAGAAGAACCAGAGGCAGTATATTTACTCAACTAGCGTCGTTAGTGGCAGCTGCGACAAACTGGTATGTTTTCATACCTAGCTTCTTCTTTCCAGTATCTGCAGTACAATACTCAACAGTAGAATGCATGGCAAAGTCAGTTTCATCCCCCATTTCAAAACTGGTCATCACAGTCATATTCTTCTGTAAACCCGTGGCTAAATCAGACAAGCCAATCTAGTTGGTCGAATCCTCCTTATCCCCCACCATACTGGCAAAACAACCCATACCCACCACAATGGACTCCCCCCACTTCACAAGGCTCAGTCTGGCAGACTAACTGGTAGAAACCGACACAACAGCCAGTAGGAAATATTCATTTCCCTCAACCTACACTGCCAAATTTACAGCAAAAACCCCCAATCTAATCTGAGACCCCAACTCCCAGCCCAGCCCAATCCCAATCCCAATAACAGACCAGTCCAAGCTCTCCAAATTTTAGAAACACTAGAAGAAGGACCGAATTTGAGGGAGTGCAATGATCTTCAGCTAAGATCTGGGCGTAATATCCAAATAGAGGGAAATAAAATAGTTCAGATTGAAAATCAGTTACCTAGAGAACATCTGTCACAAGAGGAGGATGTGAATAGACAACAAACTCATAATCAAGCAACCACATCCTCTCCCTGTTCCCAGAACGTTTAGTCATACCTCAACCTATACAACAACCTAATTTTGACATTCTGGGAGAATTACAAAATCTGACATCCCGATATACGCAAAAACCATTAAAGAATTGTGCATAAAAAGACCAAGGAGGAATATAATAGATAATCCAGAGTTCAAGTAGTCAGTACTTTATCTGACTTATTATCAGGAAAGGAAACACCTATTAAGTATGAAGACCCGAGAAACCCAATAGTAACTGTTCAAATATATGGTCAAACCCTAACCAATGCCTTAGTCAATCTTGGAGCTACAATCAATATATTGACAACTGCTACTTGCCAAAAGCTAGGCATTACATTTGCAGAACCCACCTCCACTCTGTTGGAGTTGGCTAATAGATCTGTGGTTAGGCCAGAAGGCATAGTACATGATGTCATGGTCTCGGTTGACTCCTGGGAATACCTAACTTATTTTTCTGATAATAAACCCTAAGACCCGACTTGATGGACATCCATTGATCTTAGGAAGACCTTGGCTCACTACGGCTGATGCCTATATCGACTGTCGGCAAGGGAACATGATCATAACCAAGGGGGAAGATATCAAGAATTTAGTACTATATCCCCCAGCGCAGCCAAGCATCACAATAGTTAAAACTAATAGGCACCATGTATCATATCTTACTGACAACATTAGATCTCAGTTAACTAAACAAGAATCACCTGAGCTCAAAGACCAGACAGAAGATGATGCCATCAATAATTTCATTAGTCAAACTGAACTCACATCTCGGACCTAGTGTCATATGATAAAAGCAGCATTTGATAACGAAGTAGAAGAGGAACCTCTAAAAGATACAGATGATCACACAATCCCTGTCACTTCAGTTGCACATAGTAAAATTGTGGAAATTGAACCTGGAAAGACCTCAAATATTAACGCCGATCTTGCACCCGAATAAGAAACAAATCTCATCCATATCTTAAGAAAATATAAAGAAGCATTTGCATGGAATTACCCTGATATGAAAGGAATTGACCCTCAATTATGTACACACCACATCTACATAGAAAATTATGCAAGACCTCTTAGGAAACCTCAGAGAAGACTAAATCCTCATCTAAAAGAAGTAGTAAAAGTTGAGATTCAAAAACTTTTAGATGTTAACTTCATCTACCTTATCTCTGATAGTAAATGGGTCTCCCTGCTTGTGGTGGTGCCGGAAAAGAATGGGAAGTGGAGAATCTGCGTGGACTACAAGAAGCTAAATAAGGCAAAGAAAAAATATCACTTTCCTCTCCCATTCATTGATCCAGTATTGGACACTTTGGCAGGGAAGAAATTATCTTCTTTTCTCGATGGCTTCAGTGGGTATAACCAAATATAGATTGCCCCTGAAGATCAAGACAAAACTACTTTTACTTGTCATTGGGGAACATTCACCTACCGAGTTTTACCTTTTGGCTTATGTAATGCCCCTGCCACTTTCCAAAGGGCTATCCTTAGCATTTTTGCAGATCTAATAAATGAAGGACTGGAAGTATATATGGATGAACTACTCCATCATGGAGATGAGTTTGATCAGATGGGAAGCACTTAGAAAGTCCTACAACGTTGCATACTACCAGGCTTTGTTTTAAGCCATAAAATGTTACATATTGATGAAACGGAAGGACTTATTTAGGACACTATATTTCAGCAGCTGGCATTCAGGTAGACCCAGCCAAAATCCAAATACTTTTGCTTATTCCTACTCCTACTACTCAAACAGAGGTACGTAGCTTTCTTGGATTCTCTGTTTACTACAGAATATTTATAGAACATTATTCACGTATTGTTGCACCATTGTATGCACTAACTGGTAATATTGATTTTCTTTGGACAGAAAAATGTGAACATGCCTTCAACGATCTGAAGAAGCTCGTATCTACAGCCCCAGTCCTTCGGGGACTGAATTGGGATATTCCATTCAAGATATCATTTGATGCCTCAGACACAGCCATTGGAGCGGTCCTTGGATAGGAGGAGGATAGAAAACCATATGCAATTTATTATATTAGCAAAAATCTGTCCCTTGTTGAATTAAATTATACTGTCACTGAAAAGGAATTTCTAGTTGTTATACATGCTGTAAATAAATTTAGACATTTCATTACTGGATATCCTATTATCTTGTACACAGATCATTCTTCTATAAAATATTTAGCAAACAAGCCTATCACAAATGGAAGAATAACTAGATGGCTGATTTTATTGCAGGAATTTGATATTACAATCAAGGATCGACCTGGGAAAGAAAACCCGGTAGCTGATTTCCTTTCAAGAATGCTAAAACCAGTCGATGCAGCAACAGTTGAAGATCAATTTCCAGATGACCATATCTTTGTCGTTGCTGTTCAAACACCCTGGTATGCTAATGTTGCCAATTACCTAGCAGTAGGTAAGTTACCAAAGCATCTAACCGCTAATGAGCGAAAACAGATTGTTCAGTGAAGTACCAGATTTTCTTGGATTGGGGGCTATTTGTTTCAGACAGGGGAGATATGCAAACAAGAGATGCGTTTGACAAGACAATTTTTTTGATATATTGAAAGCATGCCATGACCAACCATGTGGTGGATAATTCGCTGATCGCAGGACTGCACATAAAGTATTACACACAGGGTATTATTGGCCCACAATTTTCAAAGATGCAAAGAAATTTTTCCAAGCATGTGACAGTTGCTAGAGAGCGGGATTCCCTAGTCAGTCGGATGAGATGCCTTTGAAACCACAGCTAGTCATCGAACCATTTGAGCATTGGGCTCTTGATTTCGTGGGACCAATCAACCCACCATCAAACCAGAAAACATACATTTTGGTGGCAATAAAATACGTCACGAAGTGGGTTGAAGCAGAGGCCTTGCCCAGAGCTACAGAAGAACCTGTTATACAGCTCCTGCTCCATCTATTTGTATGCTATGGCCTCCCTAGAGAGATAATTACAGACGGAGGGCCACAGTTTGTTGGGAACAGAATAGTGGAAAAACTCAACAATTATCATGTTCAACATAAAATTACCACCCCATATCATCCACAGGCAAGTGGGCAAGTACAAAGCAGCAACAAGATAATAGAAACAATTATAACAAAAACAGTTGCATCACACAGATGCGATTGGGCTTATAGAACAACATGGATAAGCACCACTGATCACTCACCTTACCAGCTAATGTTCGGAAAACAACCTATTTTTCCTATAGAATTTGAAATCCAGACATTACGAACAACACAAGAAGTTGGTTTAGACTTAACTAAGGCACGGACTAATCGACTACAATAGATTAATGAGCTGGATGAAATTAGGCTCTTTGCACTTAAACACACTGCCCTGATACAGCAGCAGAGAGCTAAATGGCATGATGCTCTCATTAAAAATAGAGTCTTCCATGAAGGAGACTGGGCTCTTTTATATGACTCTAGGTTTCAGGACTTCCACAGGAAACTTTAGACTCGTTGGCTGGGACCATATGAAATTCAGAAAGTTTTGGATATACCTTTAAGGGCAATGGCCATCGAGTCTGTCTCTATCGCAAACCACTTAGGGGGAAGTCCTTTTGCCAACGGCTATGCCAAGATTCAGATATGGAGATCTTAGTGGAGGAAGACAAGTCTTCATCACGTGTAACTCACTAAGAAATTTACTTTTCCTTACAATTTGTATATAACTTCTTGAATTATTTTTTGTACATATCTTTGCAGTAGGTTTTGTTACTTCTGTTGTTCCTTTTTTTCAAAAGGAATAGAACTTTTGGTTTTTTGCTGTTCCTTTTTCTAAAAACAACAACACTTTGTGTTTTTGCTGTTCCTTTTCCAAAAGGAACAATACTTGTGATTTTTGTTGTTCCTTTCCCAAAAGGAACAACATTTGTGATTTTTGTTGTTCCTTTCCCAAAATGAACATCACTTGTGATTTTTGTTGTTCCTTTTCCAAAAGGAACAACACTTGTGATTTTTGTTGTTCCTTTTCCAAAAGGAACAATACTTTTGATTTTTGCTGTCCCTTTTCCAAAAGGAACAACACTTGTGATTTTTTTTGTTCCTTTTGAAAAAGTAACAACACTTGTGATTTTTGCTGTTCCTTTTTAAAAAGGAACAACACTTTCGATTTTTTATGTTCCTTTTCTAAAAGGAACAACACTTGTGATTTTTGTTGTTCCTTTTTCAAAAGGGGCAACACTTGTGTTTTGCTGTTCCTTTTTCAAAAGGGACAACACTTGTGTTTTGCTGTTCCTTTTTCAAAAGGAACAACACTTGTGATTTTTGTTGTTCCTTTTTCAAAAGGGACAACACTTGTGTTTTGCTATTTATTTTTCAAAAGGAACAACACTTGTGTGCTTTGCTGTTTCTTTTTCAAAATGAACAACATTTGTGTGTTTTTGTTGTTTCTTTTCAAAAGAAACAACACTTTTTGATTTCTGCTAGTATTTTTCCAAATGAACGGCACTTGTTTGATTTTGTTGTTCCTTTTCAAAAGGAACATCACCGTTGATATCTACTATTCCTTTATCCAAACGAACAACATTTGTGAACTGTTGTTGTGCCCTTCCTCGAAAGGAACACTACTTGTATGATTTTGAAACAGCTTGTTCCTTCAATTCTAAATTAAGGATTCTTATTGCTAATGTTCTTTCAAGTCTTTTTGAATATGACTATGCACTTATGTGATGTAAACAAAAACACAACATACGGAAATCAGTAAATCATAAATCTATATTTATAAGAGACTGCCCTGAATTGGTGAAAGGACGTAGGGAAAGACATGCTTATTCATCATCTTTTGTTGCCATTGTTATACTAACTCCGTTCTGATTGGTTATCTCTATCATGATGGTTCTTTTTTTAATTTTCATTGATTATCATTCGGCAATAAGACCAAAGGATCTATACCTTTCTATTGGGATGCCAAGACTTCTTCCACCATTCCTACTCTTAAGGAGTGTTGAACCACCCTTTGTGTATAAATAGGAAACGCTCTTTATTAAAAACAAGAAGAAAAAATAAGGAAGCAAAACATGGTTTCTAAAAATTGTCAAATTGCAGGATAGGAAGTCTTATTACGAGCTGACCTAGCATGATCATCAGGACGGAAACGAAGTGGCATTCCCATTATGGACACCACACCTGGGAAATGGTCCAAAAGGTATATCAAACAAATAACCCTTGGAACAGGAGGTATCATCACGAGTGGGCCTGCCCACTACTCACTCCTACCTCGTGAATGGCATTATGACTAACTGGTCACCAAGCCAACATAGTGGCCTGCATTTTGACATTACACAACGCTTCCTGGCATACACAAAGGACTATGGTTCCAGGGGTGAAACAAACAACTCTGCCAAAGTTATGGACACGTGTCGGCAGCAGAGCACTGTTAATGGTATTGAAGTCGTATTTTTACACCAATAGGTAAGAAGATTGCATCCTCTTGT
>APFE031615060.1:0-30708 GCA_000404065.3 Pinus taeda
GCAGAAAGGAAACGAAGACAAGAGCTTATATAATTTTGGTTTAATCAAAATTCTCATTGAGCATGAAATGCAAAGAAGGGGGAAAACGTGGAAGGAGTTCTTAGCTGCCAACCAAATCAGGGATGAGGAAGACAAAGAAGAATCACAAGAAAATTCAGGATTTATGAACGACATTGATGAGGAGATCCCAGCATCATCCAAAGCTAACAAGATACCCCAACCTGTGAGCAACATAAGGACTAGACAAATGAGAAAGGAGGATGCGAAGAGGGCAGAACAAGACAAAGTCTTCACCACTTACTCAAGGAGAACAAGAAGGACACCAAAAGTTCAGTTGCAAGAAGACCAACCCGAATCCAATGCACCTATATAGATGGATATTCAGAGCAGTGACCATTCACCACCAGGGCCAGGAGCTGATGTAGATGTTGAAAGTCATTCACCCCGAAGAGCTGATATAGAGGTCGAAAGTAATAACAAACAGGAAAGAGGGTCACCACCTCCCAATAAGAAGCAGAAGAAATTAGAGAGACAAATTGAAAAATTCAAGGAAGAGCTCATGGAGGCTAATATGCTGGAGAAAGTTATTAAGAAAGAAAATGAAATGCTCCGAGAATAGAGTAAAGAAATTCAAAAGAAAAATGAAAAGCTAAAGGAGCGAGTCAATGAGCTAGAAGCTGAGCAAACAGATATTTGCAAGTGGGCCACCAAGTGGTACAATCAAAAGAAGACCCTCAAGGAAAAATACAAATAACTAAAGCAAGAGCTCCATGACCAGAAAGACGCCCAGGTGAAAAAGAATGTTGACACATTTCTCAAGGTGGCAGAGGTACAGGCAGGGACCGAGTTTAAAGGAAGCACTTCGGGATTAGCATGAGGACATGCTAATTCATTAAGTCGGGGAGAGATGTTGGTACCATTCTATGACCCCTTTTTCCCTCCCAAAACATGACAACTACCTACCTCTTTTCATCATTTATCCCTCAGATCCCTTGGAAAGCGATTAATTAATAGTCTTATAGTTATTGAATTGCATTTAAATTGATTTAAGGGTTTTGTGTTAATAAATTAGGAGTTTTTGGGCAAAATGACTACAAGAAGTCCCAACATCCTGTAAATGGCTTATTGTTTGACATGTGGCATGACAGCCAGGCCAGAGCGAAGGGTATGGGTGAAAAGCGGAATGTCCAAGCATGGACGAGCACCTATCCCGCAGCGGAATCAACCCTCCTACATGCGCGGTCAATGACTGGTCAACTATGGCATGTTAGCGACAAAGGTAGCAACAGCACACAGTCACAGTCAAAATCGATTTTAGTTGTTTCCTTTTTTTTTTATATGTCAGCTAGGATAGAAACATTTTCAAAATAGTGTTTTGGTAAAAGCGGCAACAGCCGCTCATGAATGTGCATCCATTTTCAAGGGATGTGAAACCATATGTAAATATAAGTTCTAAACCCGGTTGTATGTTCGGTTACGTTTTTATCACTATTATTGTTTCACGAACAGAGCTTCGACTTTAATACAAACAGACTTGCACTATAATCACAGTGCGTTGTTTTGATTTGGTGATCGTGGGATAACAAGCTCAATATACCAAGAACACGGACGGGCCCTGCGTACATGGTATACTGTTGTCATTTTAATTATGTTTACAGTCATTTGATATTGACATATATGCACAGTGATTAAATCGATTCATGTCCATGTTTATGTATTTATGAATGCGTTTGTTTATATGTTTATGCATGCGCTTGCATAGATTATCATTTGGATCGTGAAACATATCCTGTAAGGGATTCGATCCAGGGTTACCTTGTAAATCACTGTCATGAACTTTATGCTTACGATTTTCACTTTGCATGATTGTTAATGAATGTTCATGAATGTTGAGTAGCACTGAACAAAGTTTTTATGTTTGATCTCTCTGTAAGGAGACCAAAATCTTTAATTACAGTGATACACAACGTTTTACGAACTGAATTGTTTGATACTCAGTTGATACTTGGTTGATAGTTTGATATTGAATCAAATCATAGCATTGTAATTAGGAAGAGTCGGCTTAGATTAGATCCTTTATGTCTATATATTTTAGGCACACACCTCTAAGTCTACGCATCCTGGTCGATAATAAATATAGCCCAGTCTAGCACCCTAGATAGGACACTACACTGCTTTAGAAATCTTTAGATATAGAAAACACTTAGGGTTGGAAACAAAAAAAATGCATTAATCTATTACATCATCTGATATAAATGATCTAACCTATCCCTAGATTTATTAAGAATTGAGAGGGATCAAAATAAAAACTTACGAGAATTACACACTCTAGGGTTTTCTTTCTGTAAAATCAAGATATTTATTAAATACAAGATCCCATTTTTGGGATTGCAAGAGTGCAAAGGAAAGTGCTCTAGTCACATGGACCAATTATTACGACCATCCAACCATGCTTTATCATGTTTTTCGACAAGGAACACAAAGCAAAGAGGCACCTCACGGAAGGCCTCACAAGACCAAAATCACCCCCACAGAACTAAAATATTATAAATATATAGGACTGGGAACGCGAACCTATTAAGGAATGCCCATACAATGTAAAGAATGAAAATTTGTTTGAAATCCATTAAACCATATGATTTCAAAGCCCAACCTTCGATAAGGTAATACCCATTTTCTTTGCAAACCCAAACCAACGATTTGGAACATCATGAAGAGGGCCTAAGATGCTTTAACACATGGCTCTAGCTCCTCTTTGATAAGCTGACACGTTGGGTACCTAGTGTTTGAACAAGGTTCCAAAGTTTTCAAAGCACAATATCTTAGTAAAAACTACCTTAGGCTTATTTAACAATCAGATATCACAAGATAAAACAAATTGGCCACGTTAGCAAAGCAACATGTTCTTGGGGAGATTGAATCTATGTCTCAATAATGAAAACGCATTCAATTTATTGTTTGGTCACATCCCCTTGACTTCCAAAAAAATGATTACTCTATTACATCTGATATAAATGATCTAACATATCCCTTGCACCATGAAATATACGTTAGTAGTTTAAATGTCCAGCGGCAAATTTGCTACTCTAAATGCTCTACGTTTTGAATAACTATGACATATTGAATTTATTTCTTGGTCACATCCCCTTTATTTCCAGAAACTTGCATTAATCTATTACATCTGATATAAATGTTCTAACATATCCCTTGCACCATGAAATACATGTCAGTATTTTTAGTGTCAAGTGGAAATTTTGCTACTATAAATTGTCTATATTTCGAGTAACTATGACACTTTTTTTTTCCGGGTAACTCTCACATATTCTGCAAATAATATTGTGATCCATTTTCTTGCTATGTAAAATTTACCTTATAAAAGTATGTTCAATATTCATTAATAGCTTGTGCCAAACAACCCTAAGTTTTAGAAATTTGCTTAGAGGTTGCATACTAATTCAAGATTCAACAAAATCCGATACACATCACCTGAGATCCTTTCTTGACATAATTAGTCCATGGGCTACAATACAAGGAGAAGTGTCGCAGAACTAGACAAATGAAATTACCTCTATCTATTTATCCACCAATGCATACCTACCAAGTTTGACACAACATATTTCAAATATTTAATTATTCGTTTGTTTCAAATGGAAATGCGTGCCATACTAAATTTACTATAAATGTTTTAAGTGAGGGGAGAACTTTAATTTTGTTTTTCATTGCATTTATTTGATATCAAGAGCTATGTGATTATGCAGATTGAAGGCATTGAAAGCACGAAAATTCAAACGAATCATGCAATCTGAAAGTTTCATGATTGTTTCTATTGATTAAGGTAGGAGAGAGGAGTGTATGAATATTTACCTAGAAGCAAGCCTGTCTATGCCACAGACGTGAAAATATCCTATGCAATTGAAAGTGAAAAATGGGACTCTTAGAGGGTTTTGCAGGTACATACAAAAGCATGCCAAATATTAGTGAGAGTTGGGGCCAAATTTATAGTGTTCAAAATAATATTAAATTCATTAATAATTTCGGTAATTAAGTTTTAATGCATTTATGAATTGTCTTCACCACTGTCTTAAAAAATGGGGAGTTAGCGAAGCCAATAAGCCTTCAAACAATAATGTCCACTAAATTTGTGGAGAACTGAGGCCAATCATTCAACGTGAGATTATCTATTGATTTCCAAAGACATTTATTAAAAAACCACTACTAACAACAACCAATTCTCAATCAGGTCATTTATTTTGACACTAAGACCACTATGTGCGCAATTCCATAGTAGATGACACTGTAATTTGTCACTATGGTGGTTAAAGTATGCCAAATTGAAAAAGAGGACAACAATTTCTAGTACAAACCACTATAAAATACTTCCTCCAACAATTTGAGACTTGCATATCTTTACTGTCGAGTCCACAAGAGAGAAACTCAACCCTAGCACTAACTATTCTGTAGGTAACCATAGAAAGGGTTGGAAGGCTAGAAGGTGTCACGTGGTTGAGTTGCAAAAGTTCACCTGCCCAAGTAGCCTGGCACTCGCTTGCCAATTTGCAAATATCCCATTAAATTCGAATCAAATTTAATTCATGTATTTTAATTTCAATAGAAGAGGACACATAGATCTAGGAAGTTTCAAAGTACGTAAGAAGAAAGATAATGAATCAACTATTTTAAAATTCTGTATTAGACTCTGTATGGAATGAAACAAACAATATTTTCTCAATTTTTATCTATGATATGTTCAAAGCGGTAAATATGCATCAAAAACCCTCATATTGTGCATGCCTCAAAAGAAGACCACAGACAACAAGAAAAAAGCCAAAAAAAACAAACATGTCCATAATCACAAGATCCGAATGAAACCCTAGCTCTTGCAAACCAAGGTGGGTAACCCTCCAAACTCCCGTATGGTGGACAAATCAGGAAAAATTGAAAGAAAGAACCAACAATTCTTGGTCTAGGCTACTGTAAACCACCTCCTCGCATAATTGAAGAATATCAGAGCTTCATTGTTAAGTATACAAAAGAAAAGAATGAATGAGTTTAGAAACAGCTGCATGTGAACTGGAACTTTAGCATGCTACAAAACTAGAACTTGAAGTACAAGAAACCCAAAGGTTCACTAAATTACATCATATCCTGTAGCACTTTGAGATTATCCAAAAGTATAGAACATACCCGAACAACCCTTGAGCACACCATTAATGTTGTGATAATCCAGGGCATTTGCATAGAAAATCTGCAATCCATCTCCATGCAATTTTCTAAGAGACTGAACTACCCCTGTCACCATTCAAAATCATCAATAAATAATTCCAACATACTATAAGTTCAAAGAAAATGAAATGTAAAAACCTCACCAGTATGAACGACCCAGGCCTTTTCTCTGAAAGACCTATTTAGGGAGGAAAATGGACCTTTGGGTGAGGAGAAAAATAGACCTTTGGGTGAAGAGGAAAATGGGCTGAGGATTAATAGGATGGAGAGAGTAAAGTTGCATAGTCATTCTGATGGCATGCCAACAGAAGCAGACACATATGAACCCTTTCGACTTTCAAGATCAATTATGAGATAATAACTTCCACTGAACATCATCCAAAGGTTGAAAATTTTCTAATCGTCCAACATATAGAATCGATGATCTACTAATTGACCTGGTGACAACTTGGTAGTTGTTTTCAAAGGGAAACGCCTTACGCCATAAATATTTTTTCATTTATTACATTGTGAAAGGAAACGAAATATAGTTGAGAGTAAAGGGAAAATAAGATTCCATAGTTAATAAAACTAAGTTATTTAATTGAAAAAAAAGTATTAGTTTGAGAAGTGGAAATAATGAGTAACATTCAATTCTATGAATTATAGATCAGGACGGAAATGATATTTATGCATATTTAATTAAGGTTTTAATTTTTTTTGGTTGAGATCTGAAGATTTAATTAAAAGTATTTAATGATAGGGACCATTTTTGTTTATTTCTTCTTGGTGATAATATTGAATGACATTTAGATCCCTGACTGGTTGAGCTATTGCAGGTTTCTCACTACTAGATAGGTCTACTTTAGCTAGTCCATGATCCATTGTTGATGGAGGTTTTTAATCTACTGACATAATCTAATGAGATCATCTTCATTTTTTCAACTCATTCTCTATAATTCAACCTTGATATTTATGAATATTATTATGCTTGAAATATATTGGTTTTGTTTCATTTGTAGAATGTAAATGTCATCTTCTTGTTTTATTTTCTCTTAGAGAAGACTATTTTCAACATTTTGTGGGTTAGCCATCTGAATCACCAATTCCAATTCTTCTTGCAAATCAATCCTTATACTAATTAATTGAGGTTGAAAAAATTCCAAAACAAAATGTAAGGAGAAAAAAATTTGGTTAACTTCCCTTCTCCTTTTAGAGCTAGAATTCTTGATTCATAAATAAGAACCAATAAACCCTAAGTTTGATCCATGCAATCCAGTGAAAGAGAAGTGATGTAGGGTAGACTGGCATGCTCCAATTATATGTCATCAACCCCCAATATTCTCTCACCTAATGAATTAATAACTTGTGTCCGCTAATACTTCCCCAAGAAATAAAAATAGCCGAATTCCCCTGTTCATGTTGAGGCATGAGTTGAATCCATTATTCCTTTTCCCCAAGATAACTAGAAAACAAAACATAGTATCATCGAATTATATGTACAAAGTATGTTAGTTGTGTGAGAATATGGTATAATTATACTTTTCAATCCTTGATACGAGCCTCTTTACTTTTTTTTACTAAATCCTTGATATTAACATATTTTGGGAGTTATTTCTTCCTTAAACTCTAAAGGATAATTTGGGAGTCTCCCAATATGGTTAAATTTGTAAAGCCCTGCTCATTTGCTAATGTCAACATGAGACTGTGTTTGGCTTATTAGACAAGATGGGTGAAGTCGAAGAGGAATTTGTACTACTATCAACGCTTGGTTATCTGTTCATTCCCTCTCTTCATGTGAATCTTGAATTTCTTTTAGTCAATGATACTATAATGAAAAATACATTCCTTTCAGAGAAAGTTACAAGTGAAATCATGATGCTCACACTTTTAACTAGTACCACCTACTCTAATCATTCTTCTATTTTTGGTTAATCCTTGTTAGCTAAGTCACATAGAGTAATGAAGGGAGGAAAAAATTAACAAGTATGTCAGAGTTGTATATAAATATCCTTCTATAAAGGGAAAACCTCTTCTGCTCTCAATAATTCGGGATCCCTCTTCTAGCCACATGAAATAAATAAGTGCCTATGCACAGTTCTTTGAACAAAGGAAATAAAAAATGAAAAATGAAATAAAGGGTGAAAGAAGAGAAAGCCTTCCTACACAGAGAAGTGAAGCAATCAACTCAGACGAGGTACTATTCAAGCTCACTGGTTGTGAACCAATGTTTATTTTTTCTAAAGTGACTGTTAAGGTACTGTCTAGGCCTACTCGTAGTGGAGCAACACTAGAGATGAAAACTAAGACTCTAAATTTCTCTTTTACTTGTGAATTTATATAATCCTTATCCCTAATCGAAACAACTCGTTTTGACTTGGCTTGGTATGTGTGTTGTCGATAAAGAGAATGGTAGGGACTATATCTTTAACTCAAGCTAAGTCAAGAAGCTACGACAATCAATGAACTCAATAATACTTCTGCAAGAGTTAGACCTATTTTTCATGAGACAAGATCCATACAAAGAATTTGAATTCCACCAGTGTGTCGCTATTTTTTTGTGGCTACAACCACCCTCCAAAATTTTGCCTACGTTTTGATTTTGGAGGCTTCCTTCCTATCCACAAGAACTTATCTTGCACTAATTCAGGTATGCATCTTATGAATGAGACTTATCTTTTTCATTTTTTATTGTGCTTGCTTGTTTTGACACTTACTTGATATTTCTAACTCAAAAGTTAACCTCCTAACTTGGTCACACAACAATTTTGGGCTTGCTTCCAGAAACTACACAATTCTTGAAGATAGTCAATGTTCATGATTGGAATAGCGTAGTTCAGACTAGCAGTCACCCTTGAGCTCATAAATTGTGCATTCATGGAAGGAATCCTTGCACTAAGCCCCAAAACTATGCAATCCCTCATTGAGCTCATAATTTTTGTAGTGCACTGAGCTAGAAAGTTGCCCAGTTCCCTAAAACTACGTAATCTTTCCTGACAGTGTGCATGGAAAGTTTCCCTAGGAAAAGAAAAGAAGTAAGAATATAAAAATGAGAATATCAAACCCTAAAAAATACAGATCTCTTTTTAGTATCTTGAAGGAGAAACTTTCACCATTTTTAGAAAAAATTTCCAAGTGTCACTTTTCCCTTGATTTGAGGCATGCACATCATAAACCCTAATTTTCTCAAATCTATTTAATCGATGCCTCTAGAGCTAATTTTCATGTTCGATATTGGAGCTCTGGCATTCCTGAGGATATTAAAGAATTGTTAGTGTGGTCTTCATCTCTTTTTTAGGTGAGTTCGCTTTTGTTATCTTTTGACTCTTTTTTCTCATTTTTTTCAGTTCCCTTGTGTGAGGGCTATTGTGCTTATTCCTTTTCATGGTTGCTAGTGTTTCTTATTTTAACTTCTATAAGTGTTGTTCTATTTTTTTGTTTGCCTTTCACAAGTTTCACATTAGTTTTCCTATTTTTGCACTGATGGTCGCCGTTGGAGAGACTCTCCTCACATACTTGATTTTCTTTTTGCTTGATTAGTTTTTTCACTTGCTATACATTGATTCACTCATAATTAGTCATTTTTGCACTCAAGCTCACATCATCACTCACTTCTGCTCATTTTTCACACTTCCACAGGGCAGATCTGCACTTGCTTTGGCAAGATCTTGCCTTTCCTAGTTGGGCACTATGGAATCCTAATGCTCAAGCCACAATCTTGGTCTCTGGAACTATGTAGTGCATAATACAGGCTCACTCCAATTGTAAACTACACAGTTTGAGGGGTCAACTTGTCATCTTTTGCACTAAGACTTTGTAATGTGTGGTCTCTCTAAGTCTCGATCAAGGCTAGGATTTCACATTGTGAGGTCCCAAGCCTCAAGCTTCATCTGTGGATGCTAGGATTTTGTAGTGTGTAGTTACCATAGTCAGTCAATCCCCCTTGTCGATAAAAAATGCACAATCCTTCTCTCTAATTGTCTGGTTTACTACTTGATCATGATTTGAAGGTAGATTTGTTGAAGCTATTGTTTTCTTGACATGAGTGTCCTTTTATTCCCACATGTACCACACTTGTGAAGCAATTTTCTCCAGCAAGTCATTGTTACCATGGTAGCAGAGATATATGTTTCAAAACAGATCACTAAAAGAAATAATGAGGAAGAAGTTCAGAAAAGATCAATAGACTTGCGAGTGTATGCAAAAACTCATCTATTTCTAGAAAAGGTATCAACACTAACATGAAAACAAGTTAATGAAGCTCTTGAAGCAAAGAGCCCTAAGGCATATCTAGAGGACAACTCTAGAAGAAGCGTCAACAGAAAGCAATAATCCCGTGCAGCATAAGGGAAAGAGAATGCCTGTTGATAGTCCAGGGGGAGAAAAACGCTACAAGATGAAAGAAGATCCAATCCTTATGAAAGAATCTTTAGAAACAAAAGTGAAGAGGAAGTAGAGAATGCAGAGAGAAAAGTGGAGGAAGAGAGAAAAGTAGAGCTTGTATGAATCATAACTGAGATTGAAACAAGTAGAACAAGAACTAAAGGGGGAATGAGTTGAGAAGGAAAGAAAAAGAAGAGAAGCATAAGCATCAATAAGAAGAAAGGAAAGGAGCCATAATAGAAGAAAAAAATTCCAATACAGGCTGAAGAGAAAGAACATAACCAATTAGTAGCAGAGGAGGAGGGTGAATTGATGTAGGATTAGGAGCTTGCTCTTTAAGACTTAATTAAAGTTTAAGATATGGAGTTGAAATTGGAGCTATAGAATGAGGATGTTGATGTGATTTTGAGTGCACCAAAGGTCACCGTTCAGTATCCATCACCTCCAAAAATAGAGTTAACTCTGAGCAAAGAAGGGAATGTTGTTCCTCTTGATGATGATCTAGCAATGGAATTGTGCAATCTATCTTATGATGAATTCCATAAGAGAATTGTACAAGAATGGAGAAATCATTTTCAAGGTGATCATGCATCACCTACATTCACTAGAGAGAGGATGATAGTAGTAGAGACTAGCAAGAATCAAAATTCCATTTCCGAAGCCAACTTGGCCTTTCCAAGTGCAACAATATAAAACACTTAGTATTTGATGGCCAAGAATAAGAAATTGGCACAAAACTTACAATATGCCTTGAAAGAGATAAAACAACTCCATGCAGTAGCATAGAACACAATCTCTGCATAGGTATACTTGGAGGAAATGAGAGCAACAATACTTGGTAAAGTATTAATACTTGGAGAGACGATGTAGGACCCCTATTAGGAGCTTACAACCATAGTTAAGGTAGTTTTTTAGTTTCATGGCTTGCAGTAGTAGAGAAATTAGTTTGTCAAAAGGAATGTACAAGTTTCCATTGTCACCATGTAGGAATGGACAATGTGATACAAAGGGGCAGTGCTTAACCTTCTAAAGAAAATGAACCCATGGGCAAAGCTGGAGAAAGCTAGAGTTTGAATATTGATTGAGAAGAAAAGGTAGCTCGCCTCGTTCATTGGAAGTATTCATGCCTCATATGTACGGTTACATAATACTTTGGATTTCATGGTGAAAATACACAAGATACCATCAGTTGTCTCACTCACAAAAATAAAATGCAGACACTAGGTTAGGCATGAGATAGAAGAGTACTTGGAGTAGTTAAGACAGATTTCCACCAAGGAGGATTTAGAGATGAGCAGACAGAACATGCAAAATTACATCAGTGGTCCTCTCTATATTAGAACAATGTTGCTCCCGCTCGAGAGGGATGTTAGAACTAGCTCCAAGTTAGTGCACCTGGATGCTATGGAGGCTAGAGTATGCTTCTAGCCAGACATCATCACACAGCTTGGGGATTTCACCGCACAGTACCGATCTTGGCACCAATTTGTGACTGAGAAGAATCATGTGGAAGTTGATGAGCTAGTGTTCCCAAAACTCAAGCATCATAGTGTTTTGTCTTCTTAGGTTGCCAAGTAGTCTCTACCCTATTTTGTTTTATATGGGTACAAGTGTAAATTGTAATATTATTTATAATTATGTTGTAAGTGAAATTCCAAGTGTCAATATTGGAATATGAAGATTCATGATGTAATGTAATGATTCATTCTATAAATAATTTGAAGTGTTATGAGGGTATTCAAAAGGTCACAAAGAGGATTTGAAAAGCCACCCCATATTGTTATAAATAGAACCTCATAACTCATGTAAAGGGATTTTGGGAGCCAAAATTTTCGCTAGGATTAGGCTTAGAAGGAGCTTGGGAGTATTGTAAAGAGAATTGACTTCTTAGAAGCACAGAGAGAGTATACTTCTCTGGAGGAGCAAGTTTTCTTGAATTTAATGTTCCACTATGGGGGCTAGTGATCCATCAATGGTGTATGTATGAATTGTGATTTCACTTATAATAAAATTCAGAGCTGACACACTTTCATGCATATGCTGTGAATATACTAGGACTATTCTTGTTGTATTTTCAATGCATGTTATTGAACTTATGCTTATTCTTATGAACTATTTCGTTTGCATTTGTATGAATCTTGCTAAATGCATGTTATTGTATTAATTTTTCACCTTAACTTGTGGACTATTTCACATCTTAGCTTGTGATATCATTAAGCTCATGTGTTTCTTTCAAGCTTTGTACTATTACAGGATCCAAGGGGCACACTTCCTTTACCCTTCATGTGTTGGAACCTTCATGCATCACACTTGACTCTCCGCAGGGTCACACACTTTCTCTCACCCAAACTTATGATACTTCACTATGCCAATTTCGATAGTCAAGGCATACCATTACCACCCACTAGTGGGACTCCTACTCCAAATGGTGTGAGGTCTAGTTGGGACATCATATCGGGGATATCCCCTAAATGTTGGCAGGTCCAACACCATCAACAGGTGGAGAGTTCAAGTCTCAATCCCAGTTTCCAGAATTGTTCATAAGATAAATGCCGAATTATGTTCTTATGCATTTAAATATTATGTATATGTCTTCTATGTTGACAAAAAGTTTATGCTAATGTTGAGGACTGTGATTTCTTGCATGAGTATGGAATGTTGATTCCCTATGTAAATTATGAGGAATGGTTGATTTCTTGTAATTTCTTTACAAGTTTGAATTTCATGAATTTCTATTCCTTAGAAATACATGAATATATGTGTAAATATGATCCTTAAATCAATCTAAATTTCCTAAGTATAAAAGAGATGGGTAAATATATGCTATTAACTAAATTCTTCCATTAAATTAATTGAACATTAGTCCTCTATATTTATACACATATATAGTAATTTTAGGAGAGATTATATATATATATTTATATATATGCGCTAAGCCGAGTGCTCGTTCATCTTAGGAGAGATAGTGTTTATATGAAATGTTATCTCATGAGGGATAACCTTGTTGACAGTGTGTTGTTGCAAGCTATATATCTATATGTGTGTGTGTGTGTGTGTGTATACGTAACTCCCGAGATGAGGGTACTAAATCTTAGGAGGGATAGTCCCTATTACAAATTACAAAACTCAAGAGTTGCATAGAGGAAAACAGTTAAGTGTTTTGAGACAAAGATATGTAACTAGTAAGAGAAAAAGGTTGAGATGGAAGGTAAGTACAATAGGTGATGGTAAAATCAATGTCTTGGGCCTCAGGAACTGATAAACCAATAAAACATAAAAGTATTTTATAACAAGAAGTCATGTTTTTGTAAGGGGTAGATTCCTTAGTGGGTCTAAGTCACGTGGTGCGATGATGTTCTCCTAGGTTGACATGGAACCATGGAAAAGAACATGTGGTAGTTGAATATGGACCTTTGGTGGGGCCAAGTGGCCCAAAAACAAGTGACGTGTGACACTTTTGAAGGAGGCCACATAGATAGGATGGCATTAAATGATGTCATCTTTGCATCGACACCATCTCAGTGGTTCAACATGGGTGGAACCAAGAACCGAGAAGGGTTCTATTTCGAGACTAAGAAGTTCCCTATCAATTAACGTGTAGATTATTGTCAGGGTGAAATCATCTTAGGAATTTCCTTTTGGAGAAAAAATTAAAGAGGTGAGATTTTTATGTCCCAAGATGGGAAAGGTCCCTTATGCAAATGACAACAAATAAACAACATCCCATTGAATGATGAGATGGAGTGCCATGTGGGGACCATGTGGGTACAGTGTGGAAAAACGAAATGATGTGCCAAGAGATCATTGGGAAAATCTCTAAATGGTCATATTATTTGATCCAAGAGTTAGGTTTATAAAATGATTATATCACTGAAAATCCCTTGATGAGTTGGACATAATGGTCATGTTTATTTTAAGTTTCAAGGAGTTTAAAAAATGACAAAATTTCAAGACCCCATTTCCATGACAGGACTATGGAGGTCAAGTCAACGATAATAAATCCTCCTTCTCTCCTTTGTATGGGCTATGGGTTGTATGGAGGGGCTATGTTCCACAATCCATGCATAATTTACTTTCGACGTAGATATCTCGCACATTTTCATTCAGTGACTGAATATGATTTGCTCATAATTATAACAACCATTCTATTAAATTTTTTGAGGTGTTACATCAAGTCAAGGCTAGGAATGGGTTGCTTCATAGGCCCCATGAGCTAAAAATCAAGCTCTTTCACCTAATTTGATAGAGTATTGGTGTTGCTTTTAGTGGGCCACCATTGTCTCTTCCTCTACTAGAGGACATATGGAATTGAATTTGATATTTTGCCCTCACATGAACATTCTTACTACTTCCAGGAATGAGGCTTGGCTCATAGACATTGTAGGCTTTGAAGCTAAGGAAATTGCTAGCCCAAAAGGACTAGCTCATTGTGTTCCATGATTTATATAGGAAAGAACTTACTAGAGCCTGCTAGTACTTCTTTTTAAAATTATTATGTAGAGACGTAGTTGTTGATACAATTTTCAGATGCCACTTGGGTAGCACAAATACGTTTACTGGGAAACATGATGTGGTCATCATAAGAGAGACACTTGTTTCTTATTCTTCAGAGACTACTCTCAATACTTGGCATCCTTTTTTTTATGGTGTTTGCACTAGAACTCGTTTTCAACATCATAATTGTGTCACATGCCTTGAAGTTGGTTCAAATAATATAAATATTTTTTCCTTAGGAGATCTTGGTCATGACGTGCTTATATTAGGTATTGAAGTAACACTGTCTCCAGCTCCATGGATTGGTGAAATGATGGTTGATGATACTTTCAGTGTAGGTTTTGGTAATTTTATTCTTCTAGTTTCTAAAATTTCAATATTGCATAAATGTAAAATGGCTTTGCAAAAAGGTGCATAAATATGGATGATATTTGCAGATGATGAGATATGTAGAATGTTAAAATTGAATAAAATTGTAAGTTTAAGATTGTTGGAATGTGATAGGTTAATTTGACTATTTTGATTTTAAGTATCCTTGGAGATAACTCTAACCTTTTTATCACATTAATTACTAATTTTTACCTTATTGTGGGTGCGAGAGTGAAATTTTCAAAATTCTATCTTGTGGTTTTGAGTTTTGCATGAGATATAAGGCAATCGTAAATATTTAAATCAATTCAACTCTGCAATCAACAGTACTAGTAACTCATATATATACATAAAGTTTGGTGGTTGAATTTCATTATAAATGGGTGCATTTTATATAGAAATGTTGCATGCATTTTCTATAGGACTTGACTTGATTATCAAGTTGACCATGTTAAGGGCTAGAATTTTTGATCTCCATCCTTTTGAACATTGTGGAAATATTTTTACTTTCTCACCTTGTATAAGTGATCGGTGATGAGGTTCTAGTTTTGAAGCCCTAAGAATCATGATTTTATAAGTGAGCTCCAGTCATAGCCAAAACCAGATACTTAAGCCTAATCAAGAGTCAAAGATGTATCTGAAGTTGAATCCATGAGCATGATTTGTTTTGTAATCTTATCAAAACTACCATTTATTAGAAGAATTACATCTTACACTAGACATTAGTTTGTGGTCATCTTCAAATATCCATTTCTAAGTACTTCTAGTTAGTAGAAGAGATGAGTTTCCATCTAAATTAAGAAAATTTCTAGGATCCGCTGAGCCTTAAATCCAAGTTCCACAATTTGTGGTCATTTTAAAACCTACATCAATATGTGGTCATCTTCAAAATATCGTTTTTGAGCTCTAATAGATGGCATAAGACATCAACTTCTAGCTAAATCAAGAAATATTCCAGGAACTATAAAGCATTAAATCCTTTGAAGACGGTTGATTGATAGACTCATACACTATTATATTATTCTTCTCAAGAATATGCTTAATATGATCAACCTTGTTCTTCACGTACTTGTGTTCATCATATATTAGATGTCACAACCTTGATAGGTGTATTTTATCAATTTTGAATGTAGATGAAAATTCATTCTTCGCAACTAAAGGAAACATTCTTGTGTTTATCATCTTAACTATTATAATTTCAGTATTAATACCATTTCTATAAAAAATAATTCATTATCCATTCTCAAACATAATCATATATACCTTTTGAACTATTTTTTCATTACTTATGAGGTTATGTCCTAAAACATGGACATAGCATGCATCTTGGATTTGTTTCTTGTCGCATTGTTTAGTGCAAAGAAAGATGCATCTTTTACCCATTACTAATATTTTATTGTTATTTCTCATTCTCATTTTAGATTTCCTCAATTTATCAATGCTATGAATTATTTTTTGTTTCCAATCATGTGGTTGTTATAACCACTATTTAAGTATTGAACATCCCTATTGCTTTCTTTTACTACATTGGAAATGATAAATTATTTTCCCTTCCTTTCACTTTAGTTTCTTCTCTCTTTAATTTAATTTGCATTTTTTTCGAGGAAAATTTTAAGGATGGAAAATTTTCTTGAAGTTTAAAAACATTGGCGAATCTCACTAATCCCTAATATGCAAACTATAAAATATTTATTGATAAATTTGTAAAATATTCAAATTTATAATGATTTTACATATAGACTCTATATAATGTTGGCGATTTTTAAGGTAAAATAATTTTATATTCTAAAATTTGGGCAAATCGTCTTTTATAAAATTGGAAATTGGTGAATCTTTTTGTGGAAAAATCATGGAAATTAGCTCACTGGGCGAACATTAGCCCCTAAAATTTTCCATGATTTTTTCTACATATAGACACATAACGTGCAACCCTTTTATAATAGTGGCCCATGTGAAATACTACAATTCCTTCATATTCCACGTAATTACTTCATCCTCCTTCATGGATGCTAGTGAAACTTCACTTTCCATTGCCTTTGATGATAACTCTATTGCTAGATTATATGCCTCTTCCTTGGATCAAAACATGAGGTCTAAAATATTTTTTAGAAGAGGATTTAGATGATATAATCAACATTTTTTTCATCGATTTCCAAAGAGCACAAAAGCTTATTAAAAGACGATTGTGTTATATCCTTTGACTCCTCTATCACTACAATAAGATCAATTGTGGAAGGAAGACTATGAAGTTTTTTTTATAATTATTTAATGCTAGAGAGAGTTTGCATTAGTTATAATTGATTAAGAAATCTCATAGTGTGAGTAAAGAAAACATTTACACACTCATATTCCTTCATTTGAATTTTTTTGATATTTGCCCTTAGTAATTGTAACTAGACAAGCTTTACTCTGTTGTAGATTTGGTATGCATTTTCCGAAGTATCCCATGCTTTTCTAGATTATTCTTTTCTCCTACTAAAGAGGTGAATTCAAACGCCTACTAAACTTTACTACTAACACTTGTAGAACCTTAGCCACCAAAAGCTTATTAAAAGACGACTGTGTTATATCCTTTGACTCCTCTATCACTACAATAAGATCAATTATGGGAGGAAGACTTATGAAGTTTTTTTTTATAATTATTTAATGCTAGAGAGAGTTTGCATTAGTTATAATTTTATTAAGAAAGCTCATAGTGTGAGTAAAGAAACCATTTACACACTCATATTTCTTCATTTGAATTTTTTTGATATTTATCTTTAGTAATTGTAACTAGACAAGCTTTACTTTGTTGTAGTTTGGTATGCATTTTACGAAGTATGCCATGCTTGTCTAGATTATTCTTTTCTCCTACTAAAGAGGTGAATTCAAACACCTACTAAACTTTACTACTGACACTGGTAGAACCTTAGCCACCAATCTCAAAGTTCCCAACTTAGGTAGGACCATATATTTCTTCTCCTAACACCTTATGAAACTACTCTAAGCACTCTACCATTACCCATTAATAGTAAAGGAATAAACTATTGGCCCAAATAATTACATAACCTTCCCTCGAAGAGATCATGAAAGGAAAAATTAAAACCACCTTAACTTTGATAAAAAATCTCATACTTAAATCATAACCATTAAACTAACCTTTAGAATTAAATTGAAATAGCACAAACAAAAATATACATATCTACACCAACACACATACAAGATGATAATTACATATATCCATATTAATCAGGTCCAAAACTAGCAAAATTAGATATTTTCTAAATTTAATATTCTCTCTATAGATTAACCAATTATTTATACCATAAAGTTATCATAACATTTTAGGCCAACCATGAACACCTTTATTTAAATCAATAATTATTTGATGCTCTCTCGAACTAAAATAAACTTAAATTTTTCCTTTAAAGTCTTGAATTAATTCACATTGATGACATCATCTAGAGGAATAAAATAAACCGCCTTTTATTAATACACCAGAAATAATAAGGTTGAAATCTGAAACCAAATTGTATTATATAATATGTTGACTCTCAAATAGAATAAAAAAATTAACATACTCGTCGTGGTACCCAATAAATAAGTTAAAACAAATATATTTTGAAAATCCAACCCTATCCAAGCCCACATTGACTTGGCTGGCTATCTAATGACGGCAAATCCTATTTCCAACTCCACTGTATTATAAATGCACTCTGACATGCAAGGGGAATAGGGGTTGCCTTGCATTTATATTTCTCTCAAAATTGACTTTGCCATGTTAACAGCAAGGCAACCCCTATTCCCCTTGCATGTCACACTGCATTTATAATGCAATAGAGTTAGAAATAGGATTTGCCGTCTAATGACTTCGAAATACACGGATGTGTACGGCCTGGGATAGAGTAGAGGGCCTTTCTATCCAGTCCAGTGTCTGAATAAGAGAAAGTAAATGCTCGTCGTTTTCGCCTAATTCAGGATCATCATGCTTCTCTGAATAGCATTTGGAGGGTAAGCAACTTTATCAACGGCCACCGTGCATTACAATTTGCTTTTGCCAGCAAAGCTTTAGTGGCTGATAAGATATTAGTTGCTATTCTTATCTTAATTCCTATTCATTTGATTTTTAGTTAAATATACATTGAATGGGTCAGATAGATTTAACAATGAGTCACTAAGTCAATTATTGAGTGAATTTGCTTCTGCCAGCAAAGTTTTAGTGGCTGATAAGATATTGGTTGCTATTCTTATCTTAATTCCTATTCATTTTATTTTTAATTAAATATACATTGAATGGGTCAGATTTAACCATAAGTCACTAAGTCAATTATTGAGTGAATTTGCTTTTGCCAGCAAAGCTTTAGTGGCTGATAAGATATTGGTTGCTATTCTTATCTTAATTCCTATTCATTTTATTTTTAATTAAATATACATTGAATGGGTCAGATTTAACAATAAGTCACTAAGTCAATCACTGAGTGATGAGTTTAGTGTACAGTGTATATTGGTATACATTATTTTCTTTTTTCTGATATTTCCATTGTTCAGACTTAGGCAGGTAGTGTTAGTGTTTGGTAGGATGTATGTTTATTAAACAGATTTCCCAGAGAACAAAAAGATTATGAAAATCATTGTGAGACATATCTAGAGTGCATGTGACCTAGGAATTAGACGACGAAGCCTAGGAATTAGACGATGAAGCGAGTTTTGATATATATATCCAAAAAATAATTAAATGTGTATATGTAAAGATAAATCTGTCAGGGTTATAATTAGTGTATTGTTCAAAACTAACATTGATCAGATAAGAATCAAATCTCACTAGATAGATAAAATATTTGAGTAATAAAAAAAAATTTACATCTAGAAAGATTTGATCCCTCAAACTATTTAATAAATCCAAAGAAAATAAATATATATTGAAAATTAATGTAATTAAAAATATATATAAAAAAAATAAACATATGAAAAATTTTAATAAAATTTAATAAGTTTTTTAATTTTATGGTAAGAAATTAATGTATCATTAGAACTTCAACTTAAAAATTAATAAATAGTACATCCAACTAATGAAACTATAAACAAGATTATTTCAAATTGTGTCTTATTATTTCCTATCATAGCTCAATGAAATCTCCACTAGGTGCAAAATGTCAAATGGATGTTTAAATAATTTATTAATTTAGTTTAAGTGTGTTAGTTTTCAATTAAGAGTTGTTTTCGGGCCAAGTTTAAGTTTATTGGATGAAATATGTAAAGTCAAATCATTTGGGTCAAGTCAAAATTGCTTCAACAGCGAAAACAAGAAAGTGGATTTGGGTAAACACAAAGCAATATGAGAGCATTTTAAGGCGTATGCTTGCTCACCTTAAATGGGGACAAATGACAAGAAAATCGATCCAGAGAAAGAAAATAAATAAGAGAAACAAAAATAAAGAAAAATCAATCATTTATAGTCCCACATCTACACCTCTTACTTGGTCATCAGATTTATATGTCCAAGAACTGATGAAGGCCAAGACAAGGCTAGAGATTTTGGGAGACAAAAAACAGGAAAGGGAACACAAAATTTTAGAGATCACAGTTGCAAACCGATGTCTTGGAAGGTAATATAATTTTAAAAGAAGAGGTAACAATGTTACAAGAGGCTCTAGAGATAGGAAAACAAGAATGGCAAAGCTTGAAGATAGCATGGACAAGCGTGAAAGGATTAATAATAAAAAACAACGATGTCATAATTTCCAAATAAACTTAGGCAGATACACAAGTATTTTAGCAAATAGGCATTTCCAGAGAGAAGGCAAAAAGGAATGGTGGGAATGATCATTCAAAAGAAATAAAAGCTAGAGATGAAACATTAATGGTTACATAAGGATAGAGGAAAAAGAATATGCAAGTGCTTGTAGAGCACAGGAAATAAAACACAAAGAAAGCTAGAACAAGAAAACAAACTTTATTATCAAGGGAATAAGAGATTATGGGAAGAATGAACGTACTCTCAATTTGACAAGAGACTTTCTGAAAGAGAAACTACATTGGAAAATGAAAATTTACCAAGCAAGAAGGGTTGGGAGGATATGTGAAGAGAGTCCTCGACCCATAAAAGTCACCATGGCAAGCGTACATAAAACACACTAGCTTTTGGGCAAAAAGAAACTCTTAAAAGGCTCACACTTCTTCTTCGATGAAGATTTAACTAAAAACAATAAGAGGAGAGAAGGGATGAAGTGGAGAAAATTAGAACACCAAGAAATGAAGGGAAAAGGGCATGGTTGTACAATGGTAAATCCATTATTGCAGTGTTTGGGACTCCAAGAAAATTAGGGCAGCAAGCTAGGTGTAAAGAAAAAATAGAGAATTCAATAATAGGGACAAAAACAACAAGAGAAACATGGATGAAAGGGGCGAAGGCTAAAATTTGAATCTTATGTGCCAAACTGCATAGCAGTCAAATCCTACCTAGGTCTACCTAAGTTTAGTCTTTTGGAACTATAGAGGTTACCCTTGGATGAGGGGACCTAGGTTAGGGCCTATTGTGGAAGGTAGAGACATATTTGTCTCACGGAAAATCATGACCATGATGGTTGCAAAATTCCTGTGTTTGACAGTTATTTGAAGTTGGCATTTTGGAACAAGGTAGAAAAAAATGGCAAAGGGTATGGGGGTTACTAGTTTTAGTGAAAGAAAAAGAAGGTAATCACATTTAGTTAATTAAAGAAGATGAAAATAAACAATATTTATTGTTGAAAATATCAGAGAATGACAATCACATAAGAATTGCAACATGCTATTTTGCCCCTCAACTCTCTAAAACTTACAAAAATAAGGGGCTTGACAACAAGGATCGGTATGCAACTTTAAAACAAGGTATTTTCGTGTACTGTCAACAGGGAGAAGTTCTTTTAGTGGGATATTTCAATTCTAGAGCATAAAATAATCAAGCTAGCATTATTTGTTGCAAAGAGGATAGAAATCCTATTTGCCTCATTGAAGAGGAGAATCCCAATGGGTGAGGTGTTCAGAAGATGAAAAAGTTAGCAATCATTTTGGAGAGGAGTTGCTTACACTGTGTGGGGCTTTCAACTTAATTATTTGCAATGGTCTAGATAGATGGAAGAGGTCTAGGAGCTTTACTTGCAACACATACAATGGGGCAAGTGTCATTGACTATGTGATGTGTTCACAAAGCTTGATAGAAAAGATAGACAAAGTTAGTATTGGAGAACATATTTGGGACTTCAAATTAGACCATAACCCAATTCATATAAGGTTATCATGGTTAGAAGAAAGACCACATAGGAGGAAAACCCAAAGCTCTCGACAATCACTATCAAGAGGCAAAATTCTTCTAACACAAGAAAATTGTACTATCTTCAAGACAATGTTAGAGATATTAATTGGAAAGGAGAAAACTGGTTTCAAAAGCTTCAACAATCATGAGTTAACAAATATAATTCAAAGTGCACTTGAGAACTGCAAAGGAGCAAAAAATAGGAAATCAGAATCAAATTGTTTTCCTGTAAATGTTTGGTTTGATGAGGAATGTAAAATGGATAGGAGAACCTTGAAAATGGCTAGAAAGGAGAAGATGAATGTAAAGCTATATAAGTAGATACTAAAAGGTAAAAAATATGAGTTCATGAAAACAAGGAGAGAAGAGTTAATATATTTAAGCAAGAACAATCTAAAGCTTTTCTGGCAAGAACTGCAACCAAGGAAGAAGCAAATTGAAAATAATATTACAACCAATCAATGGTTTGAATATGCAGGGAAACTCTATGAGAAAGAATTTGAGGTAGATTCCCCCCAGGATCAACACAAATTCAAAGCTCTTCCCATTACAGGAGGTGGAGAATGGAATTAAGAAGCTGAAAATAGGAAAGAAAAATGACTTGGTTGAACTTCAAGCAAAGTATCTAAAATGGGGAATGAACACTCTTGCACCGCACATCATGGCAATATTTAACAACATCATTCAACAAGGATTCCCAAGAGACTCGATAACTGGCCTAGAAATACCCCTTTTTAAAAGTGGATACATTAATAATCCGTCCATCTATAGAAAAATTGTGATCAATCTTTTGTTTGCAAAGCTTTTCGGCAGCATGGTACAAGACATAATTAGTAAGTGGGTAGAAGTAAAAGAAAAGAAGGCAAGAGGACAGGTGGGTTTTACGCCGAAACATTCTACAGTGGATCATGGAATCACGTTGAGACACATTGTTGAAAAGGTTTGGGAGGACAAAGAAGAAGTATTTTGCTACTTTGTTGACTTCAAAAAAGAATTTAACACAACCCCTAGGGATAAGCTGTGGCGTAGACTGGAAGAACTTGAAATTCCTGTGCATTATAGAGTTGTTTTCCATAGACTTTATGAAGAAGTGAAAGTCAAAATTAGAACCTCAGCAGGTTTTTCAGAAAAATTTAGAAGGGACATTGGAGTCAAGCAAGGTTGCCCTCTATCCCCTACTCTTTTTGGTCTATATATTGATACATTGGAAGAGTGGCTAAATCTACAAGGTGGAAATGGTGTTCGGTTGGGGGAGTTTGTGATAAAGCTTCTTTTATATGCTGATGATATTGTATTGATTTATAAATCGGCCATGGATTGCAAATGCACTTATATGACCTTGAGCATTTTTGTAGAGTAGTGGGGATGCAAGTCAATACTAACAAGACCAAAATAATGATTTTTTCTAATAAAAGGAAGCAGAGCCAACATACTTTCTTCTTTGAAGACAACTTTCTTGAAGAAGTAAATGAGTACAAGTACCTTGGGATTGATTTCAACAACAAACTAAATTGGGAGGAATACAAAAAGAATAGAATTCTAGGAGGGTGGAAAGCATTATATGCTCTTCAAAATAGATGTAGAGAGGCGGTGTTATGTGATTGGAAAATGATTGAAGTGCTTTTTAGACTCCTATTTTATCCAATGATGCTATATGGGTGTGAAGTGTGGGCTAGCAACACTCCCATCTCAAAATGGAAATAAATTGAGAAAATCCAAAAATGCTTGTTCATCAGCAAGTTCAAAATAAAAATTTTAGTACCTTATTATATAGTGTTGAGTGAAATAGGAGCAACTCCCATTGAATAAATTTCTATGGTGCGACTCATAAGATATCTAAAAGGAATTGAGAGAATGAGAGTAGGTAAATGACCTAATGTTATCTTCAATGAAAGCATGAGTGAAAGAAACAAAAAATGGATGAAACAAAACTACACATGGATGCAAAAATGGAATAAATACCTCAATGCATGTCCCACAAATAGCAAGGATCTAAAATATTTTTTATGGAGAATTTTCGTAAAAAGGTATGGGGAAAAGAGTTGGGAGAAAGAAGAGATGTGACATTGAGGACTTCAACCCTACGTGTGATCTACATTAAAAAGATTTCATTGGAGCTATAATTTTGTGGAGGGAAAAGGTTCTTATTGATCAATTAAGGACCAAATCACATCAACTTTGGTGTGAAATAGGACGCTGGAAAAGGAATAAAGAAGCTTGGGAAGAATAGGTGTGTACATTTTGCATGTCTAGGGTTGTGGAATTGGAAAAACATTTCATTTTGGAATGTGATGCATTCAAAGACATTAGAGAAAGTTATGAGAACATGTTCGCACCAGTTTCTTGGCATTGTCTTTTTAACGAGGGGATTGTTGGAAGTTTGGGCTAGCTCATCATCAATTTGAATCGGAAAAGGATTGAATTGCAAAAAGTGAAAAAATGGGGAACTAATGTCTCATAGACTATTTTTAGTCTCATCGACATTAAAATATCATTTCATTTCCTATATGTAAAATGGATGTTCACAATTACATATGTAAAATGGATATTAAAATGAGTTATTGATTGATTGGTTTGAGTGCTCTTAATTTCATATCTTTAGAATACAGATTACATGAGTATAATAATGTTCTTATTCTTATATTGAAAATTTGTGAATGAATATTAAAATGAGTTATTGATCTTGTTAGTTTGAGTGATCTTAATTTCACATCTTTAGAATACAGATTACAAGAGTATAATAATGGTTTTATTTTTATATTGAAAAATGTCGAAAGTAGTGCAAAATTGGAACTTTGAAGACAAGTTCCAATCTATGAATGGCATTACATTGGTAGAAGGCTAAAGAAATCAAACATTTCACGCCTTCATTATATTGCGAAAATATGGAGAATACCAGAAATTTAAATGGAGAACCACTAGGATGTGAACGTAGTGCGAAATTGAAACTTGAACATAGGTTCCAATTTATGCATGGCGTTACATTGATAGAGGGCTAAAGGAATCAAATATTTCAGGTCTTTGTTATATTGCAAGAAAATGGATAATATTGGAAATTCGAATGGAAAACACGGATCATTATAAGGAGAAGAAGCTATAAGGAGAAGAAGCTAGCGAGAGAAATCAAAGATTTCAAGTCTTCATTGTATTGTGAGAAAATGGATAATGTTGTAAATTCGAATGGAAAACACAGAGCGAGAGAAATCAAAGATTTCAAGTCTTCATTGTATTGTGAGAAAATGGATAATATTGTAAATTCGAATGGAAAACACAGATCAATTTAAGGGGGGAAGTTGACACAGTAAACAAGGTTTTGATCGAGCTAGAAAAGTCCAAATGTCATTCTAACTCCTCCCCAACCTTCAAATTCTCATTCAAAAGAGCGAAAATGTATGTCTCAATGTGTTATCTAGGCCTATTTGGCATTCCAGCATTTGAAAGCACATGTTTGACGAGATTTTTGTTGTAAATCGGAGAATCCACCTATGCAGAACAAGCTTTTATAGAGCCGACGAGATCTGAGGATCTAAAAAAAAACATAGTCTAAGGAGATTTGGGCCTTGTTGTAAATGTAACTGAAGTAGGGATACATATTAGCCAAGAAAGGAGACAGATTCTCTGCCAGAAACTTAAGTACATCGCTCATACTACTCTTCAATTCAGCGAATTAGAAATGTTACCAATGATCAAATTGTAATATTTAGGATGATAAAAACAATAATAGTTCCTTTAATTGTGAAGAAAGTTAAGTACATCGCTCTTACTACTCTTTAATTCAGTGAACTAGAAATGTTATCAATGATAAAATTATAATATTTGGGACGATAAACACAATAATGTTTCCTTTAATTGTGAAGAATGAATTTTCATCTGCATTGAAAATTGATAAAATACGCTATCCAGGTTGTGGCTCCTAAGATACGGTTAATACAAGTGCATGAAGAAGTAACTTGATCATCTTAGACATCTTTTTAAGAAGGATAATATCAAGGTGCCTAATTCTATCAAGAAAAGTTCATCATCTAACAATATTCAAAGCCACATCGAAGCAATGGAAAGAAAGGAAGTAGATCAACCATTTGTGGTAGTTGCATCTCAACCTTCTTCATGGGTGCTTGACTGAGGTGCATTGCACAACATGTCTTCATTTGAATGTGATTTTTCATATTTGAAGAATTGTACTATGCCAACTATCTTAATGGGAGATAATATTGTTATTGAGGTTTATGGGAATGGATCTATTGATGTGGCTAATGTAACATTCCATAACATTCTTTATGTGTCTTCATTATCTTTGGACTATGTTGCGGCCCTAAAGTCACAAATGTCATGCTATAGTGCAAAGCCTCTAAACATCTAAGTTTAATCTGATTGGTTGTTATTGATTTTGGTTTTTTTTTTAAGAATTTTTTGTGTATGAAATCATTATGTTTATTTAGTATTTCTGAGTATATTTCTAAATTGTTTAGGTTTGAATGTTCATGCGTGTTTTCTCTTGCATTCAAGCTTCAAAATGAAAATAAAAAAGATAGAAGAAATTGTAGCAAATTAAATTAGATGTTAATGCTTGTTTACTATGATTTTATCTTCTTGTTAAATGATTGTGTGAATTCTTCCTTAAATTTTGTTGATATTCTCTATGTTCACTTCATAATTATGTTTCATGTACTCTAGTTTTCCTCATAAAAGTTTGTCACAAAAATAAAAAAATACAAGAAGAACTATTTCAACCATCTAAATCAAATTCTCGAACTTTGTTAGTATATTTTTATTTCTATCATAATATATTGAAAAATAATCATAATTTAGCCGATATTTGTTGCACATTTTTAAAATATTAACATCTTGTACATTCTAAAATTCACCATGAGTCTTCACAAGAAAGTGCAAATTACCCTGAGAAATTTCTATCTGAATTAATTTTTCAATTTTATTTCTAAATTTTGAATTTCTCTTAAGAATCTAGGTAACACAAACTGTCAACAATTTAAAATAGTTTTGTTGGGTAGGATTTCCACTAGTTTTTAGTTAGAATATCCATGTGATTTGGTTTTGACATGAAGAAACAAAAAGGAGGAAACTGGAAAATAGATATTAGCAAACTGAAATGAACAATTAAGAATTCATTTCAGCTGTTAAAATTAGATGAGAAACTGTGCAATTAAGAATTCAACTACAAGACAACATATTATTTTGAATTTTGCAAATTCATTTAAAACCCGTGTAAAAAAATCATCAAAATAACCAAGATACTCTTCAACAATATTGATAAATTATACAAAAATTAAAGGAGACAAACATATTGATTAAGGATTTACTTTAATTAAAAATCCCATTTCAATTTCATACTAAGCTAGCTTTACAACATAATTTGACATGAAAAAACCTTGCAATTGTATCAATACGATGCAATAATAAGAACAGACACCCAAAGCACACTTTAGAATTCCTCCTTAGATAACTTCAAAAGTCCCAATAAATTTTATAAAAAATTGATAGAGTTTCCCATACACCAACATAATTTGACATGAAAAAACCTTGCAATTGTATCAATACGATGCAATAATAGGAACGGACACCCAAAGCACACTTTAGAATTCCTCCTTAGATAACTTCAAAAGTCCCAATAAATTTTATAAAAAATTGATAGAGTTTCCCATACACCAGCTAATTTCTCTTTAATCACATCAAAATGAGGCTTATATAACCTCTCAAAACTCAAGGTACTAGACCTAAACCACTAGTGGTATTCAAAAACAACGAGGAGTTTTTTTATGAAATGATAGTTGTCTTGTAACTAACTTCATCTAGAAGTTTCCAGAAAAAATTGTCATTTGTAAGGTGGGTCCCACTTGATTTGGTTGTAATGGATTATCCTTCTCTCTCTTGAATATATTATTAGTCCACTTCTCTCTCATGCCTAGGAACTATCTAGGTGGTCTACTACCTCAGCTAGGCAGCATATGGTGTTGTCCTTCATTCTGCTGATGTAGGTGTCAATGGTTGAGGTCGTGTGTCAATGGTTGAGGTCGTACTTGTTTTTCTGCGGAAGCCTGGAACTTGAACCCGCCTCTCCTGATAACACGTGTAACATTGGTGCATACCCTCCCCAAATGGAAACCTTGTACAAATCCATCATACCTCTCCACTCTTTGCCCAAGGGGGTGTCACACAACTACACATCCAAAATTGTCCCTTCCAAAGTTGTGACCATTTCATAGTTGACTTTCCCTTGCTCTTTGGAGATGCTCTTTAACACGGATAAAAATTCAAAATAGTCTTCATATAAATTTGCAATATCCTTTCCCTATAGTGGACGATCCTCCTCTCCGAAGCCTTTTTGGTTTTCCTTAATGTCATTGATTTTTTTCATAAACAATTACTTGGAAAATAAATCCCCATTCCCATCAAATAATGGTGGGAATTTCCTCTTGTACAATACTTCACATTTGTCTTTAAATCCTTATACTTCATATAATAGTATCTCTACTTTATTTCCTACTAATGTTACCAATATTTTCTTTCTCTTCATCTAGTTGGCTCTCACAACCCACTTTGATTTGCCAATATTTTCCTTGACCAATTCTTCCTTGGGCATATGGTTAAGGAAATTTATGATTAATCTGGCCTCAATAGGGAAGTCTCCACTAATGTTCTTAATTGCATTCATTTCCTTGTGGACCATTATGACAACTTCTATCTTCTCTTGAATTAACTCCAAGTTATCTAAATGCTTATCCACTTCCTTCATGATCTTGTCCCATATTGTTCTCTTTTCAACTTTAAAAGAGGACTTACTAGGGTTCTTTCTCCTCAAATCTTCCAATTCAACCTCAATTTTCTCATTGTGATCGTATATCCAGTACATCTCCATCTTGGTTTTCTTGAGCTCTTCTTTCTTTGTCTTCAACTCTTGCTCTCGATTTGGGAGTAGATATAGTAGCTTCTTGACATCTTCCAAAATTAGCAATGATTCAACCTATTCAATTAAAACAATAAGGTTCTATTGACATTGAAGAGTCTCATAAATTTTCTCTTTCATTCCTTGGACCTGTGCCTCAAATAGCACAATCGTGTCCTTGTATTCCTTATTCTTTGTGAGTGCCTCATGAAGCTTAGTCTTAAGATCCTGACTCTTTTTTTCTACTGCTACCAACTCATCTATTTGCACAAGATGTGCATATAGAATCTTGAGCTTATTTTTCATTGAGGATATCTCCTTGTCTTTATCCTCCAACACAAACTTATATTGTTTAAAATCTCTAGGGAACATGGATAGGTGTATGATTTTATCTCATAGGATATTGATTTTCATGTTTCGGCTCCTGCAAACCATCTTATCACACTTCAACTAAGCACTAGCCTTATTGTACCATTTTTGTAGTTTCTTGGTTGTGGCATTTATTTGATGCATTTGTATGCAACATAAGGGACCCTTACATGTTCATTTCCATAATATCAGTATATGGAATGTTGTCTGCAAGCAAGGATGAATTATGCACTTGACAGTCTGGCTTGGATCTAGCTATCTCCACCTTGGACTACAATACAACCAAATTGAAGATCCCCTTTTTATAGTCTAATGAACTTTTGACTTGCATGGAAGGGAGTGGTTGGTTTTCTACAATTCTTATATCCCCCTTCCTTTCTTTCCTTTCTTGTTTGGCTAATTATTGGAACTGCTCCACTACTCACACATGTCCAAGCTTGAACACCTCACCTCACCTTGTGGCTCAAGATCCTGACATGGTTAAAGACAAGTTTTCCATAGTGAACGCTTGTTTTGATGAGGTTTCTAGCTAGTTGTTGTATAGTATTAAAGATTGAGACATTTTCTTATTATCATCCTCATCATCAGCATCACCTGTTAGGGAGTGGTTGGTTTTCTATAATTCTTATATCCCTCTTCCTTTCTTTCCTTTCTTGTTTGGCCAATTGTTGGAACTGCCCCACTACTCACACATGTCCAAGCTTGAACACCTCGCTTGACCTTGTGGCTTCAAATCTTGACATGGTTGAAGACAAGTGTTCCATAGTGAAGGCTTGTTTTGATGAGGTTTCTAGCTAGTTGTTGTATAGTATTAGAGCTTGAGACATTATGTTATTATCATCCTCATCATCAACATCACCTGCCACCTTTCTGATCCTGGCTCTCTTGGAGTCAGGGTCCTCTACTACATCAATCTCCATGGGTCATTTGGTAACCCTTTTCCTCCCAAAGCCGTGGGAGAAGTTTGACTCATCTAGATACAAAATGGCCCTAAATTCTTCCTAAGTAGCCTTCTTTGGATAATCTTCTACTATAATATGGAAAAACATTCCCCCAACAATGGAAAAACCTAACATCAACATAATTAATCAAAGCTTGGGCCAAATGAAACATTATAATATGGAGAAAGTTAGTGACATCAAGTGTGAGAGGGGGTTATAACATACATCATTCATGCAGGAAAGATTGCATATGGGGGACTTTGTGGTCATAAGACATGTCCTTTGAAAGTGTTTTAGCGTGCAACTAGAATGTATGATTTCAACCATGTATAAGAGGAAATGATGTTGAAATGAGGAGGTCAGTGACATTGCACGTGAGGGGAGCATGGAAATTATGTTGAGCATATTGGAAATAATTCTTATGGGGGACATTGTAGATCGGAGAGCACTGATGATAAGATGGATAATAGAATAGATTGAGAGTGGAAAATGAGGTTGTAAGAGGTAAATGAAAGGGTAGGCCTACAACTAATTACAGTTTGTAGAGAAAATTCCTATGGACAGTTGCTAAGACTATGAAAGGTAGTGCTAGTTCTTGGTGTGGGGATGTAAGTTTGTTAAACCCATTTCCAAGAGAACATAATGATTCCGGGAATCATGTGGGACACACCTAGAGTGCATAAAACCCAAGAATTAAACAAGCGGGGTTTGAAATGATTATACACACGTACACACATAGAGAGAGAAAGGACCCAAAAATAATTCAATATGTTAGTGTA